>JAOBYJ020081978.1:0-10737 GCA_025403565.2 Palythoa heliodiscus
GGAAAAATCGAGCACAGTCACGTCGCAGGAGGAAAAATCGAGCACAGTCACGTCGCAGGAGGAAAAATCGAGCACAGCCACGTCGCAGGAGGAAAAATCGAGCACAGTCACGTCGCAGGAGGAAAAATCGGGCACAGTCACGTCGCAGGAGGGAAAATCGAGCACAGTCACGTCGCAGGGGGAAAAATCGAGCACAGTAACGTCCCAGGTAAAAAAATCGAGCAAAAAACTTTAGCCCTACTTCTCTCCCCCCCCCCTTTCCTCTCAACTTTCAATTAAGAGTTATTATTTAGAACTTTAATTTTATTAGTTCCATTATAAATATAACTCGATCCGACGGCTGATTCTTGAAATGGCACATCTTCTATTAAACGCCGTGCCCCCTTTAAGTTACATATAAAATATCGTTCAAAAATTAAGTCAACTTTGGGATGAATGTTTTCTCCCCTCAAAGGTCTCGATTCATAATTTAGATGCAGTTGTTCTTCCTCTCAAATGGATATGGTAGTCAGACGAGCACTACCCTTTAAAAGTTCTTGCACTTATAGATTTCGGGCGGAACACATTTTAGAAAGTTGTGCGGTCGTTCTGAATCTTAATTTTCTCGCTCGCGTTTTTACATCAATCGTCAAGACGAACGTTTTTGTTATTGCACCTTTGTGTTGTTATTTTACTGCATTCTTGCCTAACATTGATCATGACTCAAATTTCGATCATGCGCAAAACCGTTACTATGCCCTTTTAAATAAAGCTTGTTGTTTCTGCCGAATATCAAATTGGCAAGAACTTACGTGAGGTATAAGGTGTAGCAGAGCATCCCCAGAAAGCGTACCAATGGCGAGTGCAACAAGGAAGGACATGAGTTTGTAGTATATTGATTGACCAATCAGCGGGATGACAGCAATAACGAACAGCGATGCTAGACTAATGATAGTGATTGATAGCAACCCATAGCCCCACACTGCCAAAAATAACAACATACATTGTGAGATTATTGTATTTAAAACATGATCAACTAAAGCTATGGCTAAATCCTTCTACGAGCCGAAGTGGCCCACTTGGGACTGGTGTTTCAGTTTAACTCCGGTTTTAGTAGTGTTAAGCATATGAGAATTATTGAAAAACGGGAAACGCAGTTTACCGATCTCGTAAGGATAGAAAGCTGAGCCAACTTCTGCGGAAAGAAGGGGTTTAAATCTGAAACTTTAACACTCGAAAACGGAAATATATCATTTCGCCAACCATGCTGCCTTTAGAAGCCGATCAAGTAACCTAAAATCGATAACGGCAATAGACTGATAATATCAAGTGATAGGGTAAAGCATTAAAAAGCATTAACCCATGAAAAAAAGAAAACTTAAAATGTCAGTGATTTTTTATTGTCAAACTAATTTCAAATTTCTTCAGATTTTCTTAGTTTTAAACGTCTATGCTCCTTCAGTAAAACCACTGTTAGCTCTAGGTCACGTCGCCTTGTGAAATGTAATCAGGAACCAAAAAAAGGAATTATAGACTTGAATCGTGGAATCTAGCTTTCGGAATCTAAAATTCAGGCATTAGATTTGAAATTCTAATATTTTAGAGTTCACTTCACCACTTGGTGGAATACGGAATCCTGTCGCGGAAATTTTGTATTGATTCAGTCGAGGGAATCGAGACTCCAGTCATGGAAATCCAGAGTCGAGCGAAGGGAATTCAGAATCCAGTCATGGAAATGCGGAATCCCATCAAGGGAATTTACAATCCAGTCAATAGAACCCAGAATCTATTCAAGAGAATCCGGAACCTAGCCCAGAAATTTGGAATTTTGTCCAAGGAATCTGAAATCCTGGCAGGGAAATCCGAAATAGACAAGGGAATTCGGAGCACAGCTAGTTCAAGTCAAGGGAATTTAGAATCCAGTCAAGATTTTCTGGGATTCCAGTCAAGATTTTCTGGGATTCCAGTCAAGATTTTCTGGGATCCAGTCAAGATTTTCTGGGATCCAGTTAAGATTTTCTGGGATCCAGTCAAAAACTTTAAGAATCTAATCAAAGGAGCCCGGAATGCAGTCGAGGGAATCCGGAAACCAAATCATTTTAGTTTACCTTGTATGGGGAGAGGCTGATGATATATCTCCACTACTGTGAATACCAAGCAAACATTTTTTTTATAAAACTACCTTTCACTAAGGCTTGCTCTGTATCAGAAGAGTTAACATGAATAACACCACTACAGATTCCTGATGCAATCTGGTAGATCATAGCGGGGCAGATCTGGATAAAATCACTTTCGGTGATGCCTCTATTCCTGCTAATGTTGTATATCCTCAGGAGCTTTTCATGACCAAGGCACTACAACAAATGAAACAAAAACGCGAAAAAGTAAAAATCTATCTGGAGTTGGCACTAACGTTTCCGTTTCGTCTGAAACCTTCATCAGCTGATGTAAAAATTGTACTTGATGTTGTGTACAAAATCGATTGCAAAGATTGCGACAAAGTGTACGCGGGCTAAACAAGCAGAGCACTAAAAATTAGTTCATGATCTGTTCTTTTAACATGTTTAGCCGAGAGTGACTCGTTATCCCCAAGGAAAACAGCTCTTTTTTTGGCTTTTCAATGCTCAGCTCTATTTTTGCTTTTCAATGCTCTGCTTGTTTGGCCCACGTACACTTTGTCGCAATCTTTGCAATCGATTTTGGGCCCAAACCACTTACATTTTTTACATGAACTGATGAAAGTTTCAGACGAAACCGAAACGTCCAGTTTTAGTTTTAAATTTTAAGTCAGTATCAACTCCTTATATATTTCAAATTTTTAACAACGCCTGACTGCAATCCAAGTACTTTTAAAAACGTGTAATTATGTCTTAAGAACAACAAACAAAGCATCAAGCAAATAATGTTAATATTGTAAGTGGTTTGAACCCAGGAGTCGTATCATAACATGGTGGAGTTTGATTGTTCGGGTGTGTGTAGTCCTGATAAGGACCGTGGTGGATCATAATAATACTAATAATAATCAACATTCATATAGCGCTAAATCATCGCGGCTTCCAGGGCAGCGCGCTCCTTGGCTTTTGTGCCACGTGTGATGCACGGAGGACTGGGGACGAGCGCGCTTCTGAGTGAAGAAATTTCAAAATGTCAGATGAAAAAAAAAGAATTGAGCGTCAACCAGAATTTCAGCTGTATCTGCTAAACTGTTAAAGATTTTACCTTTAAACTTTGAAGCATGTATCTGTACATTATATAAGACTTTGTTTTAAGACAATTATAAATGCTATGTGCTAATATCAGAATGAAATGCTACGAAATATATGGAACTTCTCGGAAAGTTGTTGCTGTTTTTTATCGCGCGCCGTTACAAATTTTAAAATTTAAACATGTTGAGAAGCAGCTAGAAGCTCAAGTTTTTAGCAACGAAAAGGAAATTTTAGTTTCTAAAACGTATTCTAGTTTTATTTTGTTCTTTTTGAGTTATGGATCATAATTTGAAACAGCGTTGTATTTGGTGAATATGGTGAGTACCGAACACAAACAAATTTATCGATTTTTGGCTTTTAAGCGCCCAGTGTTTGACTTACGTAAATATATAATTATTGTTACATTTGAAAAACATTCACTCTTATCCTGAGCTTATACAGATATCCTAATGAATGAAGCGAAATTTGGTGTAAACACTACAAAACGGCAGGTCGATTTTTGCGAAAAAAAAGTAATGACTGATAACACAATTTTATCTTCTGACGCTTCAGATGACAGAATACCACACTGGCGCGTGTATTGTAAATAGTTTTTAATTTATAGGGAATTTTACTGTGGATGACTCTACAAAAATCATATAAACAAAAATTAACATCGCGCTACTGTTTAAAAAGTATTATGCTACCTTTCGAGTAAAACAGAGGGAACTATGCTAATGTACAAGAAAACTTCATTACTCAAGTTAACTTTGTTTAGTGACTTGAATTCATAAAGATCGTCCCAACACAAAGTAGATTTTCTTTGAAGATTTACTCACGTCATATTTTTATTCATCGTTGCCGTAAATTGATTTACGATCAAAAAATTGCCCGGACATCATGTCCGACCGCACATGGGATTTATTAAACAGTTTAGCTGATATAGCTGAAATTCTGAATGACGCTCAATAATTTTTGTTTTCCTCAGAACAGACAGCCTCGGCGAGCCTCAATTCGTCTTCTCCGACTCCTTCAAAATCATCGTTGTCGAATATTTCATCCCTTTCCTCGTCAAAAACGAGGGAATCCAGTAGATTACTTATGTCATTCGCAGAAACGTCCGCCATTTTGAAACAAGTTTGGAAGCGTGCTTCGCGGGGGGCTGCATCACACGTCGTCAAGGAATCAGCGTGCGTTTCGCCGCCCACTCTTTTCAGCGCCCCGATGCTTCTAAGCGTTTTACAAGTGAATACAAGGTTTGACAGTTTAGGGTCTGAGATAGTCCGCTACAGCGGCTAACATATATCATTAAGAAATGCCCTCAGTAGATCAGACAGACCTCAACACCGGGATCACTATCCCAACTCTTTTCGACAAGTTTCGTGGGTTCTTTTAAGTCCCCGATAGAGGGTCGAGAGACTGGACCTACGGTTTAACGTCCTTATCCGAGAAGACGCGAAGGTATAATCATTTGCAGATGTTAGAGCAAAGGCAGTATCTTCTCCTCAGTTATTTATGATATTGACTGACGTTTCGACAATCTGAGTGGAAGTCATCTTCAGAGCCCGTCTACTCTGAAAAAGACTTCGGCTCAGCTTGTCAATCAGTGTCATCCACAACAGTCCTTCTCAGAATTATACACACCCAGAAGATTTTTATTGGCAGGCAGTTCAAAACCAAAACCCAAAACAAAAAGAAGCTTAAAAGGTCTCGCAGCAATGAAAATCAGATGGTAAAGACAAAACTACACGGAAAGGAAAGTCCGCTCTCTTCGCGGTGAACTTCATTGTTCCTGTCTAACACTTTGACGGTAGGTAGAGAAATTGGAAGGAGAATTTAGCACGCAAAAGTTTAGGGACACACACCAAACCCTTGCTCTGACAAAAACCAGTCTCCGTTTGGTTAGCCGACGGTTTGATATCCATCTATTTGATTTTAACTCCAAAATTACATTTTAAGGTTTATTTAAATTCTTTCAACACAAATTTCTCTAAAAAAATCACTTCTGTGCAGATTTCCTCCGTTCAACCTCATGAGTTCTCTTCTAATAAACGAAATCCCTATGCTGTAAAATTGAAATTTCCACATGTACACCGAGATATAAACAAAAACCTCACCAAAATCGCACAAAGGGGAACCGCCGCCCTTTCAGTTGTTTTCCCCTTATGACAGTAAATACTGTAACCTTACGGATACGGGGAGATTAGCTCCACTTTGTTTTACTTTATTCGATGGTTTTCTTGGCCTCTGTTCTGACCTCGACAGATTCGTCGTGGCTAAGCTTTGATCAGCACAAAGACCAACTTACTACAATGGAGGCAAAAGAGACAAAACCGATGGACGCGTTTTAACACTAAGGGTCAACCACTTGCTAGATGACAATACATACCTTCAGATGATCACCATGTTCTTCAGAGAGGTTATTCCTTTTCTTTTCTTCAATTGCGACATGAATATCACGTTTGTGGACATCATTGTGCTCATACTCTTTTGTTTTTGATATTGTTTCTTTGTTGTCTATATGCAACTTTTTCAGCAGACTTTGAAATTGTTCGATCTCTATATTTCCAGTGGTTTTCGATCCAAATTCTCTAAAAATCAAATCTAGAAAGTGATAGCTTTCGTTGGTAAATTCCACACTAAAGCGTATCTTTTGGTTCCGAGTGTGATTAAAACTAAAACCTTTTCCTTGCAATTGGATCATCACCATAAAATACATCAAGGTTCTACGAAATCCGACAAAACGTTCCATCGATGTAAAAACCATTTCATATGCAACAGCTCGCTCCTTGAGTTTCAGTAGACGAAATCTTGCCAAAAGTTTAATGGACGTTAGATGTTCTTCACAAAACACGCAAAAGATACGCCGTCAAGCATCAAGCTTCGCTGCACTGTAACAAAAGAGAAATTAGTTAATTAAATTGAATGAAACACATCTTTATAACTTAACTTTCTATTTAAAGATTGAACACCATTAGACATTTTGGAAAAGATTGACGCCTAAAGTAGTCAATACCAAACTGAAAAGAAGAGGGACGCGGTATAATAAATAACAAAATTATAATAGCAACAATCATCAATTTTATTCAATATTATCATCAGAAAGGATTGTTTCTATAGGTGGTGGTGAGTTGACTCGAATACGTCTGGTACATAGTTTTCTGGAACACAATGTTCCTTCTCACAAAAGATACACGCTAATCGCTTAACATTGAATTCATTGATCTAAACCAAACTGTTTTACTAAGAGTTTTCTTAAAGCTTTGGCACTTGACAATTTAGGTCTTGAGTTGACTTCGGAGAGAGAAGCCTTTACCTTTTATTTGACCAGACGGTCAATCTTGAGAACTTCAGCGTTAAACTATTAAGCGATTATTGCAAGGCATACAATTGGATGCAGCCCAGTGTAACCGCCAATTGTAAGTATATGAAAAATAAATCCAAAACTCTTAAGTCTCACGATTTTGCCAACAGACTCATTGTGTTCGGGTAGATCTCACGGTCGCACGACGGTAAATCACGGTTATGTAAAATGAATTGGTCCTTTGTTTCATCAGCTTTATTTTTGCCGCAGTAACTCATAATTAGGATCTATAGAAAATCTAAATAATTCTCGATTTCATCCATTTTACTCCCTTTTAATCAGAATGCAATGCGTTGCGACCGGAATGCCTTGCGTTGCGACCGGAATGCCTTGCGTTGCAACCAGTATGCATTGCGTTGCAACCAGAATGCATTGCATTGCGACCAGAATACATTGTATTTGCGACCACAATACATTGCGTTGCGACCTGAGTGCAATGCGTGTTCTGTGATTTAGACTTCTACTGTACACTCTACGTACATAAAAATGATCGAAGGCGTGCATTAGTTTTACATAGAGCATTACAAAACGTCTGTAAGTGGAAACTTTAAATTTAGTCATTTCAAACAACGTAGTTCAATAACTTTGCCCCTTTGTTTGCATCCGCACAACTAATCATCCAACTGAACGTGACACAAAAAGAACCCCTACTGTGTGGACGAATCTATACGAGAGCACACAAATGCATGCAAAAAGATGTCAAAAAGGCGTTTTAAAAAACCAAAACCACTGTCTCTATTATGGCGGCGTGCTGTGAAAAACGGTGTCAACTATCACAGTCCTTTTTTGTGTCACGTTCCAAGCAAGAGACAAGAGACGTTTTACATTTCGTTGTATTAAATGCACATTTAAACAAACCATAATATCCGCAGCATTCTCATAGTCTTGGGATATACTAATTTATGCGATAATCCTTTATTGGATGGAATGTAAATTGGAAATTTGTGTGCTCTATCTCTGAAACTTTGTAGTTCGCGTCGGAACTATGCCTTTTTAAAACTCAAAGTAGTTTATTTTCACCGTTCCTCATCGGTTTCCTGTGATCAGCTGTATATAACCCCCTGATTGCACAGTGATTCTTCTTTCCATCTCAATAAACAAAATATTACTGATAAAAGCGCGTCAACACGCTTTTTTTTAATATAAACCACTAGATTCTGCAGTGCCTCATTGTTCTTAATTTTTGGCGACTTCAGCCTCACATTGTTCTTGATTTGTTCTTTTTAAAATATTTCTGTGAGCGGCTTTTCTTGAGAAGAAAAAGGGTAATGTCAGTTTGTGTTTAGAGACCAACGATGTTTGTTGTATAGTCTTTAGCCTCCCGGCTCTATTACAACGAATCTCTTTTGGGGCTTTAGCCTGTTTTACTAAGTTAAGTTACGAGTTTCAGTTAAATTTATACCTAGAGAATTTTCCTAGTTGTTGAACATCTGCCCGAGCTTGTTCTTAAATTGTTCTTAAATTGTGGCCAATATGAGGTTCGCTGTTTTGATTAAAGCTGTTACTTATAAATAAAATCGTGCGTTTATAATGAGTATGAGTATTGTACTCTGAGAATTACTTTGCTTATGCATTCTTATGAAACACAGACCTCGATTTACAGAACTTAGAGAGCTTGATCGCCAGGTTTTTAATTCAACTTGCATCTCCAATATCATTAGTTCTAAAGGGGTTGAGAGTGTGGCATATATTTACTGGCATCATGTCTGCGTCCCAATATCACAACAAATTTTGAGTCATCTCTTTGGGACTTCTGTCCTAGATCTAACAGTAACAGTACGGATGAAATCTAGCATTGTCTTTTGTGTTTTAAAAATTGTGTGAAAAAGTGCTATAAGTTTAATATTTGCTCCATTAAATTAAACTATCCTTCAATTCGCTACCATAGCATTAATAAAACACCCTACCTGAATCATCACTGAAGCGGTTTCGAAATCAGAATTTTCATTTTGTGACAGTAAACCGGCAGTATCTTCGTGATACAATTGACAGCTAGGTCTATATTACAATATCTTGCGCCTTGCGGTGTTTTTTGCCCGAAATCCCGCACAGCATTACTATATATGCAAACAACTAGAACAGTTATTGTGTAAGTTTTTAGTCACTGATTAATGTTGTGCAAATAAAGCATGGCATTAAAATTCCGCAAACGTTAACCTAATACGGCCGATTGAGCTTGCTTTGAAGTACAGAGACAATACCATAATCTTTATTGGACCCGAGTTGTAAATTATGTACAAACATACAACTTAATACCCAAGCCCGAGTAGATGATTTCGACATGAAAAAAGAATAACAACAAAAAACGCCATTAATAACTAATACCAGCTTTTCTAAGCAACTAATATTTTTATCGTACGTAGTCGTAGAGTCAGAGTATCAGAATTTCCTTAGCAGCAGTAGTATTGACTCCTCATCAAACACATGTTGTGAAACTGAAGCGCTTGTATTGTAAGACCCTAGTAGGTAAGTGGGGAACGGGATGAGAGGGGGGAGATGAAAGGCTTGCGGATCGACGAATTCGATTTAGCAAAATATTTCTTTCGGATTACGGATTTGAACAAAAACTTCAACAAAAGTTTCAACGGATTTTCGATCCTCTGAATATGGTAGATTCCAGCTTTGGAAAAAATGGCACGCGGATTGCATATTCAGGGAACGATTATAGCGGCGAGTCGCTAGGGTCTCCCGAGTCAATGCCGATTCTGCAGCTCATTTCTCACTGTCTATAAAATAGACCTCACATAGCGAGTAACAACATTGTTTGATTGACTATTGCTAATAGTTTTAACGGAAACGCGACTCCAACAATCGTCATAATATCAACAAAACTAGACGCCCTAAAGGTATTCACTGGGCTACCTGTTCCATTTAGATATTTGCTGCATTGATAAAACTTAAAGATACTGGCTTTTTCCTTAATTTCTGTATATTAAACCATGGCAGTGATACTCCTAGATCCTTTGACTTTGTTGTTAAATGGACAATTATTGTGGCAACAAGATGCTTAAAAACAGCGTACACCGCACCGGGCTGCCTGCTTTCTAAACATGAGTTTTACCGTGCAGTGATAACAGTGGCATTCTCCTGAACCCGCGAGCAAGCCGTAAATAAGCCATAAATAATGAACCGAAATCGTGCATTATAACTAAGGGTTTCCCCTTCCCTACAAGCTTTTGCTAGTGTGCAACTGATAGATCAAACACTGTCATACGGATTGTGACAAAAATGAACCGCTTAGCTATTTTCAACCAAAAAATAAAAAAGTTTTGGGAATTGAAAAATAGCGCTTTACAATACTACCCTGGCAGTGACAGTGTGCTTATTAGTTACTTGTCTTTTATGACTATTGTATCTGAAATCATAAACAAAATTCACAATACTGAACGGCGCTTCTCATTTTCGGAGCTTTTCTTCAAAGTAGGTACTACTACTAGATGGTTTATAAATCTATTACAGCTGTAAGGCGTATAAGTTATCACAGTTACCGCCGATGTAATAAAATCGCCGTAAGGCATAACTTCAATAACCGACAAATTCATTCAGATTCATAATCTTTACGGAAAAGATGTCTATTCTAAGAAAAAATCGAAAACATAAAGATATTAAATTGGTTCGCGCAGCAAAAAAAGGCAGAATATATAAACAAAATTTACCTCGAGAATAGTTAACACTTTTCAAAGCGCTGCCCTCATGGTGTCAACCTCTTTCTTCTTCAATTCAAGATGTAATATTCCCAGTCCTCGCTAACTGAGTAGCTCTCAACTCAGAGGTTATTTCAACAATATTTGAGTTCGTTAAACCTGACTGGATAATTTGATTTGCTTTTGAGTTGATATTGTCTTTTTTGTTGACTACGACCGTCCCAAATTCATCTACAAGTTTGTATATTTGTCAACTGCTACGGAGTACAAAACTCTGTTCGGGTCTTGATACACGGCATTCACATAACTGAACACATTTATGATTTTTTCGAAACAACTCACACTTCCATTTCACATTATATTTTGACTGATGCCTCATTGTCATTATTTACATATAATGGCACTGCTGTCTCTGAACTATCATATTCATGATTAGCCCTTCAAGCCTCAAGCCTTTTGGCCAAACATATAGCCTCAAGGGGGGAAGGGGGGGTTCGTTGGACCCCTCCCCAAGATTTTCGTTATGCGTGGACCGATCGACTTGAAATTTGGCATGAATGTTAAT
>JAOBYJ020082188.1:0-10733 GCA_025403565.2 Palythoa heliodiscus
CTGACTTGATTTTTATCCGGTTTCCAGGGATGGAAAGAACAAAAGTTGTACTTTTCAGATTAGCTCCAGCTTCTATAACCTCAGAGAAGCTGCAGATTGCAGCGTTAAGGTAACGTCTGGTGAGTGCTGTTGACGCATCGTTTTGCGCGCAACGGTTTGCATCACCACACTCTTTCACAATCACCTCAGATATAGTAGACGGCGACAGCACCTCACACGTATATACCGTATAAAGACCCTAGAAATTATAAAAACCTCTTGTTACGTCTATTTCATGAACGTATAATGACTGAAAACAATAGCGCGACACTGTTTAAAATCATCTATACTAATTACTATAACTATTTAACGAGATACTAATACCAAAACAGTTGCTTTGTTTGGGTAGCTTGCTGTATATATGATGTTTATGGTAAAACATTAGTTCTGTACGCTATTTTTTTGTGGAAGAGAGAGAGATGGGGGGAGGAGGGGGGGCGATCAAGTACCCCAGCCCCATCAAGAGCACTTTATGGAGTCATTGATAATCATTGGGAATGAGTCCATTTCTTTGGGAAAAACCCTAATCTAGATTCTGAATCTAAAAAGAAATTCTGGCTGCTTTGGTAAAATCCAAAAAGGGATTATAAATCCAATAAATCCGCCCGCAACGAGGATTGAATAATCTAAATTCGAATTATTAGGAGTGAATGGATTAATCTGAATCCGGATTATTAGGATTGAATGGATTAATCTGAATCCGGATTAGTAGGATTGATTGGATTAATCTGAATCCGGATTAGTAGGATTCACGATTCTTGTGTTTCTTTGATGTAATTCATTGTAGTCCTTCGAAATCGAAGAGGACGATCAGTGCTTTCTACAACGAGCCTGTAAACCATCTCGTGAAAAGGGAAAGAAAAACCAACAAGGAAAATCGAAAGGAGATGGAAAGGGGTTTGACAGAGGGCGTGGACTTTTGTGGCATCGAAAAGAACAAACCTGGAGGAACTCATTGATGAAAGTAAGACTTACTCTGATTATATGGAGAATGTAAATGCGGGCTCATTGTATGCTACTAAGGATGATCAGAACAAGCCGGAGAAAGTATATAAAGTAGATGTTCGTGAAGTTGCAGAGAGCAACGAAGACACCTATTTTGCTATATTAGCATATCGCACACTACGCCGCTAGATTGTCAAGTCCCCAGCTGAGTTATTGATTAACAGGCAATTAAGAACAAGACTACCTGATACCACACACTACAAAGTACAAACAAGTATACGAGCAACTAGAGAAAGACAAAAGCAAAACAGTACTATGACAAAACTGCAAAACCTCTCAGGCCACTAGTCAAGGATGAAACAGTGAGAACCAGAACGGGCAAGTGTTGAAGAAAGAAGACAAAGGTGTGCAAAGAAGTAGCGCCTGGAAAATACAAAGTGAAAACAGAGACTGGTGAAAGCTACAAAAGAAATCGTATACATTTGGTGCCAGCAAAAGAAGAGCTCGGTTCATCTGACCTTGACGTTGATATTGAAGAAGCTATAGATCTAGATAGCCGCCCCCCTAGCAAGGAAAAAATACCCAAGAAGAGTTTAATTCCTGCTGATCCTGTCTTACCCAGATCACAGACAACAATTAAGAAATCCTAGACAATAATTACTGGGTTGCCTGTGGGCAAACCAGTCTTAAAATGCCTTCTTTTTTTTCTTTTTCTTTTTTTTTTCTGCGAGAAAATGCAATTCTTGCGCAACCTACCAAATACGGTAAACCTTATCAAATATAGTAGTCAGCGTGGTCAAGAGCCTATTGAGCGACGCGACGGCCATAACTTGTTGTCGCATGTTGCAGTTCTGCTCTCAACAGAAATAAGTCTCCACCTACGGCCAAAATTTATTTATATTGGAGTATGCAGACATGTGGATTGTACTCTAAACTTATCGCCGAACGTTTGAACAGCTCTTGCAAATACACCAAAATGCTGGAATGGTTGCTCAACACCAAACAGGATAGTACCGCGAAAGGTAACTGTGTTAACCCACTTCTGTTAAATGAATGCAACTACATACTGAAATGACCTCTGTGTCGAGAACTTCTTTTGCAAGGTTATGGAATAATACTGCGTGAAAGACTCAAGTAATTGAAGATGTCCACATTCCCAAAATAAAGGTTTGAATTATACTGTGTTGTGTTTCGTAATCTAGTGAACTTCTTCGCATTGGTTTAGTCAATTTCCCAGTTACCCGCATTTAAAAAAAATGTTGTTTTAAAATAATTCACGAGAAAGCCTACATATCAAGCCTAACAAAAAAAAAATAAAATCGAATAGTGGATATCTAATCGAACCTTTTTTTTGAATAAGCTAACTGGCTAATAATAGGGGATAGCTCAAGGAATAGAAGGATATATTTTTATGCAAGACCCCAATTTCTTCAAACGCACAAATTAAACTTCACGTGCACAGTCAGTACACAAACGCCGCTCAAAATTGCCATAAAAAATGGTAAGGAAGATGAATGTTTTTTTTCTATACTATATCAATTTAACTTGCTCTGATTCTTTCTGACTATATTGTTTCTGCTCTCTTGCAAGTAACTTGCTTGCAGCGTATCGAAGCAACCACTTCTCCAAGCACACGGGTTTGAATCCTGGGTGCTTGGTGACGCACGAATCAATGGCGGTTCTTTCTTCTTAGTTTTTTCTCCCGCGTGCTCTTGTGCCCACTCCCCTTCCAAGGTTCCCTCTAGTGCCTCAATACATTGTTCAATTTCGCTGCAACAGAAGCACTCTGCGAAATTCTGAAGTTTTGCACTGCACAATGTGCCACACTTTCACCTAAACATTTGGATTACAAATTTGATTGGGCACTGGACTTTCCATAGACAACTTACAAGGATTGAAGAAAAATATAGCTAAATCATACCACGCGCTAACAAGAACTTGCTGTCCTTTCTCTTCTGCAGTTCTTCTTGTTCAGTATACCTTTCCTTTTGCATCTATTTATAATCTTTTGCCCACTCAGGTCTCTGCAATGGGTTCATCGGAGTATGGACCCGCAACATCCAAAATGGCGCACGAGTCACAATTTATAGCGACTCCAGTGTCTTTTTCCACCTCCTCGAAATCAGAATTTGTTTCGGCACTAGAAGAAGGTTCGTCAACTACTACTTCATCAAATGTTTCCTCGATGGATTCCGTCGAACGGTAAAAATTTAAGAAAATAGCAAGAGAGAAAGCTGACTATCGGCAAATGCTTTTAAAACACGGAATGATCGTGGTTCCGAGTGACCGAGTTCGACGTCACTAGACACCAGGCCCCACGAAACTATCAATACTATGCAAAGAGCTTCAAGAACGGAGATCATGCAACTTTTGAAGCTAAAAAACAGGCCGAAGGAGAGTTTGTATCGAAAAAAGAACTTCACCATCTTTTTCCTCGGGTCAAAAACCTTAAATAGGGCTAAAATTATAATATCCGATAAATACACTTTAAAGAACCCTGAACTAGAATAACCAAAAGCATGACATTAAATTGAACTAAATTGTTTTAAAGCGAATAACGGAACAGAACAATTTTCAGCAGCAAATAGCAAAACATTTCATGAAATTTGTCTAAAGCTGAAATTCAAACCGTAAGAGAAAATTTAGCATCCTACCTTGTTTTAGAATTACTCGGCTGTCCTTCGGGACATAAATTAATTAATTCGATAAAGAATTAGAAGAACTCAACCAGTAACTGAAGTGTTTTCACACATCGACAAGACAGTAAGGTTGCGTCGATTAAATAAACATTATCCTTAATTATTTCGTCAATAAAAGCCGGGAATCGACCTTGCAATTTTTTACTTCCTGTGTTATCCACCGCAAAACAAACCATTTAAAATAATTGTAAATTCGGTATTCAGTAAATCTAGCAAAGGCTTCAATTCCATTTTGAAAATTCAAACAGCAAAACCGAACAAGAACGTCGCAAAGTGCTGTAGTTCAAATCTTGTTTTCCTCGCCCATGCCATGAAATATCAAAAAGGGCCGGCCAGTTGCAAAATTTCGGGATTTCCTGATATTTCCCCAGATAACTTCTTTAGTAAGTTATTTCCTAAAATGCCATTGATAGGTGTCTCAGCGCTTTAGATTTTTCAAAATCCAACAAAGTTTAAAACTCGCCATGTTGGCATCAAGCGGCCACCTTAATTTCCTAAATCGATCCTAAAAATGATGCATTTGCTCTGCAAATATATATCAAAACATACGCATTGGCCCTTTAGAAACACAACACAATTTTGAAGAAGCTGCTAATATAAGAATGTTTCTAGTTGTTTTAGTGTTCCCCACTGACATCGCATCCGCAAATGGCCTCGTTTTGCCTATTTCAGTTTCAACAGACCTAAATGCACTCTGGTACATTAATCTAAGTAGTTAACATTAATCTAAGTTTGGATTGTAACTCCTAAAACATTTGAAATGTGTTCTGGTGAGAGTTCAAAACGTAAAGCATGGTTTCGACATCTCCACCATCAGTAACTGTAAACAACGACCTTGGAACCGTTCACAAGCACAACGTCGCTATACTCTCAAGACATGTTAAAAAGCAGAAAACGCTTCTTCGTTATTTACATCGAATTACAATAACTCAACAACAACAACAGCAAATTATTGCGGTTTTCCCATATATATATACATGGTATTACCTTATGTGTATCTAAATTATTACAAAGATTGTTCTCTTTTGTCCATACATGCAGTTACATATGCCGCAACTGATCTACAGATGAAGGGATTAACATTATTAAAAAGGTATACAATTTTTGTCATATTGAGTGTCAAATTCATCAAAAGCAAGTTATTTATCAGATATTTCTTTGAAGCGAATGTCATTATATGCATTATAATAATGAAGAAAGTGTGTCTCATTTTAAATCTCAGATGTATTACATATTTGGCAAATTCTTAGATGCTTAGGTGTTTTGGGTACTCCGACTATGTCTACCTGTTTCGAGCGTGGTTTGCTAGACGAAACTTGCTAGTGACTTTCTTATAATGAGGATTTTTAATGTAGTCTAAGAATTCAGCACTCTTGTTTTATGTTTTGAATATAAAATAAAAAGTTAATTTCTTGTTTATTTTCAGGAGACTCTTTTGGTGATCTACCAGGTCCTGTTTCATAATCTTTTTAACAGTTGAGATGGAGTACATTTCACTGAATATCACTTATTAGAGATCATGAAGTGTCTGAGAGATTATAATCTTTGCTTAAGCTAGAAATTTTCTGTGTATAATTTATCTGCATGGTTTTATAGACATTTCCTTACAAATTTCAAGACATTGTTTTGCTATGTTATGGTTTTGGAAGTCCTCTAAGAACTTTAAATACTTGATAATCCTAATATTAATTATTTCTTGAGGAGGCAATCTACCAATTTCATTTCTATAGCTACAACCTACACTTGAGCATCATTTATGGCACCCAAAAATAGTTAACAGAAATGAATATGTGTTTTTTCAATAACATCCTTTTCATAATATCCTATCAGCTTTATCATATGCTCCCCATACTTCTGATCTATATAGGAGGATGGGTGCGAATGGCGAATCAAAGATTTTGGTACAAGTATAAACTGATAATAGTGAGAAATCAAGGTAACAACGAGTGGCAAAGATTTATATTTTATTTCATGATTATTAAAATTACCATTTCATGAGAAATTGACCCCTAGGTAAGTGTAGTTATTAACAATATCGATAATGTTACCAGAGATAAAAAACTTATACCTTTCTAATGTAGATTTTCTACATTTCTTTTAAAAAACCATAGCTTTAATTTTTTCAGGATTTATGTTCAGCATCCAGTTAGTGCAGAATCGAGACAACTGACTGTGACAAAGTATGCATTTTGAAGTCCTGAAGCCAAGTGTGAAATAAGGACAAATTCATCTGCATATAATAGGTAAGTCAAATGTGAACCATCTGGTAATTCAAAAGGATCAGTATTTGGTTTATCAAGAATAAAAGTTTTTTATTCAAAAATAAGTTAAAAAGTAATGGTGACAGAGTACAGTCTTGCCTGACGCCTTTTGTGTAGTTGAAACAATCAGCTGTTTATTATACCGTTTTTAATTAAACACTTTGACTTAGAACAAAGGTTTTTTATTAGATTACAAAACTTTACTTCAATTTTATATTTTAATAGTTTGTAAAATAAACCAATATGCCAGATTGAGTCAAAAGCCTTTTTAAGATCATCGAAATAGTTATAGAGCTTTCCTTAAGAATTGTTGGTTGCATATTTGTCAGCTAGGGTCTGAGAGTGAATATGTGATCAGAAGTGCAGTGGTTTGGCAAAAAACCTATTTGAGACCTATGTAAGATTTCATTTTCAATAACATGTTTTTTTACTCTGTTATTTAAGATGGAAGTGAAAAACTATCCGAGACGACTGTTACTGCAAATTCCTCTATAGTTTGATGGATAATCTTTTAGACCAGTCTTACAAATGGGACTTATGGTGCCTTCGCACCATGAGCTAAGAAAGAAATCATTTTTCAATAATTAAGCAAACAGTTTTAAAAGAACCTTCCTAAGAACATTGATGCAGGTTGTTAACATTTCATTTCGAATTTTATCTGACCCAGGTGATTTTCTAGGTTTAAGCTGTTTTATGCATATTTCAACTTCTTCAAATGAAATTGGACTGTCTAAATAATTATCTTCTTCCTTTATTTTTTCAATTTCAAGAACGTCATTCTCTAGGGAACTTGCCTTTCTGTTAAATCAGATGTTAACTTGCATGTTCGAAGTGATTATACTAGCAATTAATTGGAATGTTTTGACCTTCTGCTTCTTACGGCGTTTTGATGACCACTTTTTATAGATTTAAGCTCATTCCGAAACGGATGGCTGTTTTTGTTTGCTATTAAGTTATCGATTTTAGACTTCATATGAATGAATATCTTGAATTTTGTTAGTTTCTTAAAATGTTTGTTTACACTATCATATTGCTGTCTTAAACTCATTTCAAAAGGGTTACGGTGTTTATTATTTGAGAATCTGTTCAACTTTAGATTTAAGATATAACCTTTATATCCCTTATATCCTTAATATTATAATTAATAACCCTCTTTATCAAACCACTTTTGTGATGAATGTCTCTTTCTGTTTTTCTTATCGATGGCAGGTTTTAGAGACCTTAGAGATCTTAGAGAAGCTGTATTCAGAATATCGGTAAATTCTTCAAATGGCCATATCCACTCTTTTGCAATTTTGCTCAAATCCTTTTTCCTCAAACTGGCGAATCTTAGTTTGAACTTTTTTTACGTTTAGGGCCATGAAAAAGTTTGCAAGATAACCACAAATGTAATTTATTTTGCTCGCCCATGAAAGGTGTCTCGGCTAGCACAAAACGTGCATGAAGCATGATTTCGACAACTCGCGCCATCGACAAGTAGGTCGATCGTCTATATTATTAATACAGGCCAAAGTAATTACAACTCATTCTGTAATATCAAACCCTGACTGTAATAGTCTGCCCAATTTTGATTCAATGTTAGCCTATAACTTGTGAAAAGGTGCTGAAAAAAGGGAAGCTCGTTAGAATACCGAACATGCAGTCAACTGAAATGCCGCATCGTTTTGCAAACGCCTGGACACCTTTCGCGGGCGAGCAAAACAAATTATACTTATGATTATCTTAAGTTATTGTTGTAATACCAAGTAAATAACGAAAAAGTTAAGAACTGTCTGTTTTTCTGTTTTATTTAATTTGAGAGTATAGCGGTGTTGTGCTGGTGAGCGAAAGCTAAAATCGTTGTTTACAGTTTATTTAATACTAATGGCGGAGGTGTCGAAACCATGCTTTACGTTTTGAACTCTCACCAGAACACATTTCACAGGTGGGAAAAAATATTTTCAGGAGTTACAACCAAATGTCAACATTTAAGGTAAAACAGTTTTTTTGCTGAGTTTAATGTACACTGAGGAGTGCATTAAGGTATGTTGAAAATAGGCAAAACGAGGCCATTTGCCGAAGCAATGTCAATGGGAAAATGAAACGGCTAAAAACATTCTTATATTACCAGCCTCTTCAAAATTGTGTTGTGTTTCGAAAATGCATATATATATGTTTTGATATACTGCAGGCACGTGGGTTTATTTTGTTTCGCTGTCTTTTACGAGCGCAGAACAAATGCATAACTTTTAGGATCGATTTAGGAAATTAAGGCGATTTTCAAACTTCGTTGGATTTCGAAAAATCTAAAGCACTGAGACACTTATCAATAGCATTTTAAGAAATAACTCACTACAGCGGAGAATTCGAAATTCTGGTTTGCAACTGGCTGGCCCTACTTGATATTTACTGGCATTGGTTCTTAACGTCTCCTTTCAATAAATTTTGAAAGTAGACTGAATTATCTCTAACTGAATGAGATAGCAAACTGAACTAAGAATTTCGCAGGCAAGAAAAAAAGATGCGTTTAATAGCTTATTTAGATATTTTTTCAACTGAAAACTACACCAATCTGAATTCTGGCATATTGTTTGGTTATTTCTATGAACTAAATATTGTTGATGCTTGATAGGAAAAAATCGAAACAATCAGTACGCTATATTGCTACCGGTTATGGCTTTCAGCACAGAGCAACAGCTACGTTATAGGGTAAAACGTGTTTTTCACTGGAAAGAAACTTACATCTTCTGGTGTAGAATTGTCGGCACCCATTCTCTGCTGTGGTACATTCAACTTACGTAGTTCCTCTGCAATGTCTTTTCAAATGAAATGCTAGAAGGGACTTCCAAGAAGTTAAATTTCCGAAAAGCTAAATTTCCGAGAAGCTTGAATGTCTGATTAGTTAAATTTAATTTGCATATTTATTGTTACTTCACTATTTTCTTTATCTGTTATTACTGAATTGATAATTTAATAGTTATTACTATATCTCTAGTGTTTTTCACCATTTAAATCTCGTAACTTCACCCTTTCATACAAATCCAGAACACCATTTTTGTGCCAGTTTTTATTACAAGACCTTTGGTGTCCTCGTCACGCCATTGTCACGTGAAAACTAGGTTTTACAATTGAAGTATTAGAGATCGATTAAACTGCATAGAGATAGCTTGTAACAAATGGTAATGTTATTTTTAAAAAAAGCTTAGCCTTTATCTTGAATCACTTTGTATATCCAGACTTATAATGACTTTATTTACGTCCTAGGTCTTTCTAGCTGTATGACAAATAGCCATATCATTAATTGGGAAAGGGCCTAGACAGTCGCGGCGTAATGTCTGATTTTCGTGAGGGAGCAAACCCTGTGTACTCGGAGAAAATCCCTCGCAGTCAGATTGAGATCAGCTAAGGCCATGTCCACACTAATGCGTTTTCATTTGGCTTCGTTTTCGTTGACACAGAACGCATCGATCGATTTGCATCCACACTACCATTTTCATACCGTTTTCAACTGTCCACACTAAACGCTCGATACACTGAATTAGGTATGTGCACCTACTCAAAATAGAAACCGTGTTTGATTTCGCATGGACACGAAGCCTTGGTACCACCGACATGATGCAGATGATTTCATCGTTTTTATTTCGATTCGTTTTCAACAGTCCACACAAAGACGTACGATACGTATGCGTTTTCATTTGGATTCACTTTCGAGAGCGTTTTCAAATTGATGCGGTTACACCGAGAACGCTCAGCGTATTAGTGTGGACAGAAGGCCTAAACGCATCGAAATGTATGTGGTTTTGAACGAAAACGCACTGGAGTGGACAGGGCCTAAAATCGCAGCCCACCGCGAAGCCCAGGGTTCGAATCCTGATCGTACAGATAAGAGCCGCGAGTACTAACCACTCGGCAAACCTCAGAGAGGGTGATTTATCTCTAATACATAACATTTCAAAAATCAAACAGTCAAACTTGTAGTTATAATACTACTTTTTAAGATCTTAAACTGGTTACTAATATTATTTGGCATAAAACCACGTTCGTTTTTCATATGCTTATAGATGCTAGAAGTTGCTAGTTTCTGTTCTTCACAGTGTTCGTGTTATACTGAAAAGGTGCTATACTGAAAAGGTGCAGACTGTATAGTTTGCATCGCACAAACCACATTTAAATTCAATAAACTACTGCTGATTTACTATAGATGGTTTAGGTTCTCTATGCTTAAATACATCATTCAGCTTATGGCTAACAAAAACTGAAATTTTGAAAATTTTGTGTAAATCACTCTATAAACAACCTTAGTTCTCGGAAGTCCCTTCTCGGCTTCTAGCTTCTTGAAAGTCGACGTCCCTTCTCTGCTTCTAGCTTCTTGGAAGTCCCTCTCGGCATCTAGCTTCTCGGAAGTCCCTTCTCGGCATCTTAGTTTCTCGGAAGTCCCTTCTTGGCTTTGGTACCCACGAAGGACTTTTTCATCATCCTTTAACGTATATCCTGAAGCATAATTTTTAAACTTACGCTTCAGGATATACTTTAGTGGATGATGAAAAGAAAAGAAAAAGTTTCCCATTTCAAAATAACTTTTGAAGACATGGCTATGAGCAGTTTGTTACGATTGTTTTCTAACAAGAATTCGGGAATGGCCGATGTAAGTATATTCAAAGTAGAAAATTGCAGTACGACCAAACTATACGGTACAGTATGATAAATGGTGTGCCACAATTGAAAGTACCAAACTCTTTTAACACGGCCGGCGGTAGAGCTTTATTTGTAGGAAGTATTGGTAAAAAACACATATTGAGAGAAAACGTTT
>JAOBYJ020082402.1:0-10725 GCA_025403565.2 Palythoa heliodiscus
ATTCTTAAAAGGAAGGCTAATTCTGATCTTACAACTACTCTCAGTTTTCTTTTGTTCTACCTGCGGTTTAGATACATTACGAAGAAAATTACTGATGATGGTATCTATAAGAACCCCGGCATAGTTTAGGCGACTGAAAATTGAGCGCAATTTGTCACATTCTAAATTAAAAGCTTCTATCTACTGTGCCGGGAAGATGATAAAGCTTGATAATGACGTTATGAGAACATCGAAACGTCTTCAGCTTTTTAGCTTTTTAACCTTTTTATAATGTTTTTATATTAAATGTTTTAAAGAATATTATAGAGCAACTTTTTTATGGTTCGTCAATACCCGCCACTAGTTCTAGCTTCTATGAGACAAATAAGGCCCCAAGTAGGCCTGGAATAAGAAGTGATGAGGCTGTGAGGTTGCAAGATAGTCAAGCAACCAGGTTGTAAGTTAATGTAATAAGCTCTTGGGACAGTTGGAGTGTGAGGCCATTGGGGGAAGACGTCGTGAAGCTGTAAGGTGGTGAGGTTGCGTAGATTTAACATAAAAATGTGTAAAAAAAGTCAAAAATCTGAGAGAGAAAAGCTGTGAGTTTTAGAGATGTAGATTCTGGTGATACCAGTGAAATGATCGTCTAATTAAAGATACAAATATGTTGATGTAGTCTGTATTGTGTTGCACAAAAAGATCCATTTTGCTTCCATGCTTCTGTATTCTTTATTCATCTCTCGATGGCCGTCGAGATCAATGAAACGACGCTGGACAGTTGTTTCTCTGTACAGTTTACATCTTTTTACAAACGTTGGACCAACAAACAAACCATATGCTAGGCAAACCTGCAGCGTGTATCTTGGTTTCATTTCAAGTCCACCAACTTCCTCCATGAAAACATCAGAATGATCGAGCTCCAACAATGGCGTAGCAATAAAAATGGCAGTTTTAAAAAACTGTTTTTACTAAAAAATGGTGAATAAAGAGATAAAAGTTAAATAAAAAGAGTGGCCCACTTAACAGAGACTTTCCTCAACTGATATTGGTTTGACATAATAAAAGTTTTCTTTCAAATTAAAGTACCTTGTGTGGACGGACTTTTACTTTACAAAAGTTCAGTCTACATCAAACCAATCTTAAAATTGCGTTCTTTGTTTCCAAGTTACTTTATAATATTTAATTACTTTAAGCAATTTTTACAAAATTTGTAAAAACTTCGGGTGTATTTCTCAAATACATTTCATTATGAATTGAATTTTTCAAAAGGATATTGTTGCATGTTATTGATGAGTGTAATCCTTATGTTCGAAGGGTTGACTTCACTTGATTGCCTCGGTTTCTTGTAAAAGAAAATTTCAGTCGTACTTCGCTTGTGAATTCAAGAACAGAAACACAAGTGACGATCTAGCTTTTGGAGGAGAAAAAGATTTTGACTAAAATCGGCGGTATATGACTGTTGTCAAGACGAAGTTGTTCTTGCAGAAGACCATAGGCTCGTTTAATTGCTCCCAAATACAACAAATGTCACGAGTGGTTATTTCAATTGAAGAAATCCATCACTTTTATGTTTCGGGAGTGTTTGTCGAATCATTTTCAAACTTGTTATCAAAATAAAATAACCTTTAGGCTTTACCAAATTGTATTCTTCTGATTATGAATTCGTTTTACGTTTGAGGTGACTTTGACTGGTCCGAGTTCACTGATGTAATCAAAGCCAAAGGGGTTATTGTGAAACTTGGTGAATAGTTCAATATCAAGATGGTCAGGAACTATTAAATGGAAAATCAAGTACGTTGTAGAAAGAGATTTTTAATCATGATCATAATCACTTTGTCGAGCATTGTGACCCATTTTGCAGGCTAAAATGGAGAATTTGACGGACAAAAGTGTCTTTTACTTTTAGCTCGCTGAAATAAAACAACCACACAGTCGTACGAAGTAAGCAGCAATTCGAAATCGAGAAGCAATGCATTACAATTTCAAATGACACTGTCCTCGTCATTTTCTTTCAGCGTCGGTTGAAGAAATTAAGCCGCCATTTTCAAAGCCGAAATCATGACTGAAAACTAACATAGAAATTAACGGAGAGTTTCTAAATTCTCAATCTTCTCAGCTAGAGCCAAGAAGAAAAAGATCCTACAAAACGGTTAGACGCTGAGAAAAGAGAAGCGAAAAATAAACTGTGATCTTCAATTCGTGAGCCCTGCTGAGCTGAACGGCATTGTGCGAAGTCTTATGCCGAAGTTATAATAAACCAAAAAAGATTCTCACACTAAGTGCTTTGACTGGTATTCGAGTGCTATTTATCGTACAATTATAGGACAACTTATTTCAAGGCCGATAAACATCATGAAAGATGTCGAGTTCACACAAGCGAACAAGATGTTTAATGTTGTTTGTAAATCATACTACAAACACGCGAGAACCCTAAACCACGACATGAATCCAAATAAAGCCCTGGAGGTATGGAGAAACTGAAGTTTTATTGTCGATTGACAGTCCAGACAAGCTCTAAGAATTTATGTGGTTGAAACCTTTGTTATTATTTGAGCCGAAGTGGAAAGGAAGGTTGGGGCGAACTCAAAAAGAACTCATTCGAGTTTAAGCATGACGATCAAAACAACGAAAATGTCACTAGAAAGCATTCAGAACGAACCAAAAACTATCAAGGTTATACTAGTGAAATGATTAACAGGAACTTAGACGATCGTCTATTTAAAAATGCAATTATGTTGATGTAGTTTGTATTGTGTTACATACAAAAAGATCCATTTTACTTCCATGCTTCTGTATTCTTTATTCATCCCTCGACGGCCGTCGAGATCAATGAAACGACGCTGGACAGTTGTTCCTCTGTACAGTTTACACCATTTTACAAGTGTTGGACCAACAAAACAAACCATATGCTAGGCAAACCTGCAGCGTGTTTCTTGGTTCCATTTCAAGTCCACCAATGTCCATTACGAAAACATCAGAATGCTCAGAATCGATTGACAATCGAGCTCCAACGATGGTGTAGCAATAAAAAGGGTATTTGTTAAACAACTGTAATTACTAAAAAAGGTTTTCTTCCGAATTAAAGTATATCTTGATTGTATGCTTGTGTGGACGGACTTTCGCTTTACTGAGTTCTACATCAAACCAATCTTAAAATTGAGTCTTCTATTTTTATGATATTTAATTACTTTAAGCAATTTTTACAAAATTTGTAAAAACTTCGAGTGTGTTTCTTAAACACATTTCACTATAAATTTAATTTTTCAAAAGAATATTGTTGCATGTTATTGAAGAGTGTAATCCTTCGGTTCAAAGGGTTGACTTCACTTGATTGCCTCGGTTTCTTGCAAAAGAAAATCTCAGTCGTACTTCGCTCGTGAAGTCAAGAACAAAAACATACGTGACGATCTAGCTTTTGAAGAAGAAAAAAATTTTGACCATAATCGGAGGTATATGACTGGTTGTCAAAATGAAGTTGTTCTTGCAGAAGACCATAGGCTCGTTTACTGCTCCCAAATCAGTACAACAAAATGTCACGAGTCGTTATCTTAATTGAAGAAATTCATTACTTTTGCGTGTCGGGAGTGTATGTCGGATCATTTTCAAACTTGTTATCAAAATAAAATAACCTTTAGGCTTTACAAAATTGTATTCTTCTGATTATGAATTCATTTTACGTTTGAGGTGACATTGACTGGTCTGAGTTCACTGATGTAATCAAAGCCAAAGGGGTGATACGTAGTGAAACTATCAAATGAAAAACCAAGTACGTTGTAGAAAGAGATTGTTAATTATAATTATTGTGACATATTTTACAGGCTAAAATGGAGAATTTGGCGGGCAAAAGTGTATTTTAGCTCGGTGAATAAAACAACCACACAGTCATCCGAAGTAAACAGCTAGTAAGTCGAAATCGAGAAGCAGTGCATTACAATGTTCACGCCCTCAGTCTTACAGCGTCGGTTGAAGAAATTAAGCCCCCATTTTCAAAGCCGAAATCATGGCTGAAAACATAGAAATTAACGGAGAGTTTCTAAATTCTCAATCTTCTCAGCTAGAGCCAAGAAGAAAAAGATCCCACAAAACGGTTAGATGCTGAGAAAAGAGAAGTTAAAAATAAATTGTGATCTTCAAACCGTGAGCCCTGCTGAGCTGAACGGCATTGTGCAAAGTTTTATGCCGAAGTAAATATAAACCAAAAAAAATTTCTCACACTAAGTGCTTTGACTGGTATTCGAGTGCTATTTATCGTACAATTATAGGAAAACTTATTTCAAGGCCGATAAACATCCTGAAAGATGTCGAGTTCACACAAGCGAACAAGATGTTTAAAGTCGTTTGTAAATCATACTACAAACGCGGGAACCCTAAACCACGACATGAATCCAAAATGAAGCCCTGGAGGTTTGGAGAAACTGGTTGAAACCTTTGTTATTATTTGGGCCGAAGTGGAAGGGAAGGTTGGCGCGAACTCAAAAAGAACTCATTCGAGTTTAAGCATGACGATCAAAACAACGAAATTGTCACTAGAAAGCATTCAGAACAAACCAAAAACTATTAAGGTAGTTATAAACAGAAAGATCAAGATCACACTAATGTGAGAATGTATGGAATACCTGCTTCGCCGACGGATCCCATCACATCGCTAAAATTGATGATAAGCAAACGTCACCCCGATTGTGAAGCCCTGCATGTTTCAGACATTACGTTGACAAAGTTTTCCAAGGCCGAAGAATATTGATACAAAACCCAACCCTTGCGATAGAATTCCATTACCCTTATATCAAAGATTTCCAAAAAGGCTGGACATTCCCAGGTCTACATAGCACATTGTGTGAGAGCATCTGACTACATATGTATAACAAGTCTTCACCAAGCCGTGGTTGATGCAAAGCAAATTTGCGCCATTGCAAAGCATAAAAACAACCGAAGCTTCACCTGGTACATAAAGGATAGCTCAGCCTTACAGAAACGTGCTTGTTCGGACATTCTTAGTCGCCCAGTCGTCCGCTTATTTCAAAAATAGTTCTGTTTTAAATAACGCTTTGTGGTAGCTCCATGACTAGTGGCGCCTAGCGACTCAGGCCAAAATAAATCTGACTCGGACCCAAAATATATTTATGCTAAAGAACATAAACGCTATTGTTTTATTACACAATATTTCGACAAGCTAATATACTTTTCTTTTTCAGGTATGAAGAATTGAAATTGGTGTTGCATTTACATATGAGGGTAAAATCATAAAAACGGAAATAAATGACATACATGATAGATAAACAGAACGTAACCTATTAATAGTTAACAAAAGAGGAAATGAAAATAAAAACACTGGCTAAGTAAAGATAGATCTAAAAGATGTCGTCGCGTTTATCTTGCCCGAGCTCGCTTGACTCCAGAAGGAAAAACTATTTTATCAGTGAGAAAAATTCAAGCTCAAAATCACGTGAACCAGTTGTGCCGCGTGTCCAAAGTTTTTTTTTAAACTAAGTTTTTATATGAAATCGAAGCGAGCTCTGATTGGTCGAGAGCTGTGGCGTGAGTCATTTTTATAACTTTTCAATTGCTGTTTAGCTACAATTTCCTAGGTTTCAATCTAAACTGAAAATAAATTCAGACTGTTTGATGAAGAAACAGAGTTAAAAGCTGTTGCTGTAAGCAACCGATGTAGGACCTTGAGTGAGGACGATCAGAGAAACAAGTAATCGAGTTCCTTAAAAAATCGACTTTGTCATGGCACACTTTTTCGACACTTTGAGCACATGCATCTATTCATCGATATAGTATAGCCTACTTGTTAATGAAAAACATCAACTATAAGAAAAGTAAATGATTTAAGCATTTGGAGCAAATATAATTTAATCGCTTTTGGGCTCCATTCATTGTGATTATGTAAGATGACCTGTCAGTTGACCTCTGAGCAACGAAAAACTGTTTTTTTTAAATTTAGGGCTCGTTAAAGTTGACGTTGTGCAGCTCGACTTTACGCGTACAGTCGAAAAGCCACGTCTATTTTCTTTTTTGTTTGTTCATTTTACACTGATTATAAGAGCAAGTGCAAACCCAAATAAAGTGTGATTAACTAACTCTTGCAAAAACAAAACATTTAGTTGACTATAATATGATAACTGTTGGATACTGCCGCAGTGACTGGATCGTGATAACAGAAATTCTACAATAAGTTCCACTTTTAGTGCGTTTTCTAAATTAAAAAAGTCTTTTATGTAATAGTTAGAAATTACAGTTCCTGTCGAAAAGCGAACTTGGCTAAAGTGACAGCTTTACGTTCAATTTTCTCGGTACCGGTACAATTTTTGTAATTTTCATGTTCTAAACAATAATAAAAGTTTGCTATTTAGGAGATTTCTCCTTATTGCAATCCATTTTTAGGGCGAGCATTGAAACTTATTCTAAGTTAGCTTTAAACTCGGCATTTCATTACACTGACCTGACACACGAGCCCCGATCAGAACTGCACCAGCTAACTCAAAGATGCTTGCGATAATACACGCTTGTCGTAACGTCAAAACCTTTGCACCAACCGAAGTTCCAAAAGAATTTGCAACGTCGTTCGCTCCGACGCCAAAAGCCAGAACAAAGGCGACGACAAACCCAACAACCACCATCCAGATCAAATCATTGTCCATTGGCTCGATCATCTTGGCTCTGCTTTAGTTTGATTTTTTATCTGCTTTTAGGCTTTGAGGTAACAAGTTCCTCAACCTGATTGGTTCTCTATGCAGTCCGGTTATACCTGTATCTCTATGGCCGAGGGGACGATATTAACATTTCTGCCCTCTTGAAGCACTTGTGATCAGATCAATCGCAATAGCGTGATGAAGATGTCAATGAACCACACAATACAATACTGAACCACATGTCAACACATAACACACAGATATATTACATTACATTTAAACCGATATATACAACAACAAAAATACGTACTAAGGGAGATAAATTGTTATTTCAAAAATTTCGATCTGAAGAGATGGTGATACAAGTACGTTTAGCTTGCAAAAAGGATTTCGGTTGGTTGTCATCATTCACAACTCCAACTTCTACGATCTGTGATAAACTGATCCTGCAATGAACTGCGCACTCGAGCTGACAGATTTGTCTATTTTAATTTGACTCCGAGGGTTTTCTCCGAGAGCACACCGTTTTGTGGCAGATGTTAATATGATACTGTCTAATCCTGATTTTTAACCCTCAGAGTTTTTAAACACCACATTTTCACTATACCTTTGGAGGCTAAAAAGGCTTTCACCTACATCCAGCTCTTTAAACTCGTAATCCGTATTGACCAACAGAAAAAAGACAAAAATGGGATAACTTCTTTTATTTCCAAAAGCTGATAGAATGGCTCGGGTCCCACTAGAAACTTCACTATATATTGAAATTGCTAACCGTCGTTCGATAAAACAACCACGCCCGCAGCCATAGTTGAAAATCAAACTAAGGATCAAATAGCTTCATTGTTTTTAGAAAATGTGTCTGTCGTTATTAGTAAATTGAATCTTTCAAATATAATTCTTGTTTGGATATCTACATCACAACCCCTTATCTGTATCAGCGTGAACTAAAATTTACATATAATTTAGAACATGTAAATGGGAGATGGAGCGCGTCGAAAATTTAAAATTATGCATAGATAAACAGCAAAATTTACCTCGAAATAAGGCTTTTTTAAGTCCGAAATTCTCGGTGCATTGATCCATTTACGGAATCAGAAACTTCCAAACAACTCTTAGTTTTTCGTGCTGTGCAATTATGTTTTGAAAAGTCTGAGAAACTGGTTGATTCACACAGTTTTTTTACGAGCAGCTACAGTAGACCGCCATTTTGCAGAGACCTGGGTGCGTTGCATCATGGGAATTTGATGTGTTTTTAGAGCGGGAAGGCCCTACCTCACATACTTTATATATAAACCTATAAACTAGACTAGCTGATACAGCTAACTGCTAAGAGTTTCATTAATGTAAAATAAAGTTGTCTCATCTCATCTTATCTTATCCGAGTGCTATCTTTTAAATACTCATTGTAAAAGCATTAATTATTCATGAGGGTGCAAAGCCAATCCCAGCACATGCAGTATTCAGATCACATGAACACAACTATAAACCCAAACACAAATCAATTGTCTGAAAGCAAGGAGAGGGATTGAATAGGTAACAGGGAAAAGCTGGGGTTGATGAATTATTAAACAGTAGAATTAACTTTTGATACAAATTCCTGCTTAGCTAATTAGTATTCATTAACTTTTGACACAGATCTACTGATCAAAATGAAGATGTTTTCGTCATAGAATTAAATTTCATTTATCGTCAACTTTACTCTTTACTCTTTAGTCATGAACCGGTACAATACAAACAAAATGTTGGTTAAAACGGAACATATAAATAAACACAACACGTGGTGAAATATTACTTCAAAGAATGTCGTTTTACCTCTTATCACTTTTCTCCAGTATGTTAAACGCTCTTTCCAAATTGAAAATGGCGATTAATGCTGCAAACAAGTAGCTTCAGCGTCTTAGGAGGATAGCGATTCCCGGTTTGCTTCGCCGCTTCACAAATAAATTTGCAGAACCAGGAGTTTAAACTGTTTGCGGACATGTGCTCGAGTGGGACTGAAAGGTCCTCGGACATCGGTTAACTTAAGTCCGTTGCCTCAAACTGTTTCCAACTGCGTTTTTTTTGTTTATTCTGCCAGGCAGTAAAAACGTTAACCGCTCATTTTGTATTGGATTTGGTAATCTTAGGTACTGTTTCAGACAGTAAGGAAATTTCTTCCTCTTCAGTTATCGGAGGAAGGACACGAGCTGTTGCCATACTCACGGTTAGGCAGTGACTGAAAATTATTAATAGTTCTGTTATTGTCCCATCCACTCCACTCTCTCCTGTAGGACGTAAAGCATTTTGGCATGCATATCGAATTAGCGAATCGCATAACAATACTTTGCATTCAATTTATTGTTTTCATTTCACAAGTACGATAAAATATTCGCGTCCGATTTGTGATTCGCCTACTGGCTCGCCGTTGTAAACGCTCATACAGATCTCCCGCTCATATTTTATCTATACATACTTGCTGTGTGAATATTGATTAAGCAATACTTATACTGAAAAGTTGCACATAAACTTGAAATTAAAAAAAAATTTTACTTTTATTAAAACAAGCAGTAATAGAATCGTATTACAGTAAGAGCAGTAGTATAAAGTTTGTGAAAAAAATCCCCTCTACGATCCGCGGTTAATGGATTAATAAATTTGCTGCTTGTTGTTCAAATAAGCATGCAGCCCTTCGCAGCATTGCTACGGATTACACGCTTTTTATCGTAACAACCAGTAAATTTGCTGAGGCTCATCACTTTTAGTTTTTGGCTAATTCAGCCTTAAGTTGTTCTTAAATTGTTTTTATTTCTAAAACTGTTTGAAAATCACATGATATATAAGATAAAAGATAAAATCCTTAGATAGTAACTGCATGAGGAATTCCTGATCAGTGTGTGTGTAGGCGCCGTATCCCAGTTCTTCAGCCACGCGAAGCATCCCCGCTGGTACAGCTAGTCATTCTCACAACTAGCTATAAGGAGCCTTTCTTGCCATCTTTTTTCCTTGACTTCAGTTTTTCGCCGCTCCAATACATCCTCCAACGGTTTGTTGTAGCATAACAAAGTAGCCCCAGCGGAGACGTCATTCGCGTATTTGTGTAGCCAACTGTGTTTTGTATTCTGTAGTAGCAACATTTTTGGTGTTAAAAGGTTGGAAAAAAGATCCGAAGAATAAAACAACAAAGCGCGCTCATGAGAATGATAAGTGTTGGAACAAGTATCTTGAGGACGCTAAAGAGGTTAGAAAAAAGTTAGACCCTTATATAACCCTATTATAATTATAATTATTGGGAATCATGAAGCCTACTGAAATTGCGAGCACTGAGTTTGAAGCCTCAGCCTATGTCACGGGTCCCCTAATGGAGCGAATGGTTATGCAAGAACATCAGCCCCCGGACGATGCCGAAGTTAGTACACGTCACCTGAACTCTCGTAGACAGAGGAGTGAGAGAATGAATGTCAGGTTTGAGCAGATTTATAGCTGTTTACCCACGAAAACAAAACGTGCTGTCGAGCTAGCGACCGAGAAGGGAGTTTCTAATTGGTTAACAGTTCTCCCTATCAAGGATCAAGGGTTCAATCTGAATAACAGGGAGTTCAGAGATGCCGTGAAACTATGATACGACTGGGAAATCACGGATTTGCCGAGCACTTGCGTCTGCGGGGACAACTATAATCCTGATCATGCTATGAATTGCCGGCAAGGAGGGTTCATCATCCAGCGGCACAACGAGCTCAGAGATTTAGAGGCTGAACTGTTAACTTCGGTCTGCAATGATGTTGAAATAGAGCCAGTCTTGCAAGATGTTACGGGTGAATCACTAAACAACGGTGCTAACATTGCGCAGGATGCCCGATTGGATGTGCATGCGCGCGGTTTTTGGGAGAGGCAAACATCTGCTTTTTTTGACGTTCGTATTTGTCACCCAAATGCCGAATCCTATCGAGACCTTAGACCTAAACAGATTTACAAGAAACACGAAGACGAAAAGAAGCGCCAGTACGCGAGTAGAGTGATGAACATTGAGCAAGGCACGTTTACTCCATTAGTGTTTACTACAACGGGAGGAATGGCCGAGGAATGTGTTCGCTATCACAGTAGGCTAGCCGAACTTCTGTCCATCAAGAAAGGC
>JAOBYJ020082513.1:0-10725 GCA_025403565.2 Palythoa heliodiscus
GTGGTTTCCTCTTCTTTGGTGAAACAGACCACCTGAATTTGGATGGCACTGCTGATTCTAATGGATGAATCCGTCCAGTTAGCGTTTTTTTGAGGTCAGAAGGCTTAAAATGTAGCGAACAGACTTTAGTCTTTGCGGTGATTTTGAATTCTCTTCCTTCATCACGACGAATGGCGTGAATCCACTTTTTTCTTTGTAGGAGATTTCCCTTTGGGAAGTTAAAAAACGATACTTTTTCGCCGTTTTCCGTTGTGTAACCTCTTTGAGTGCACCCTACGACGCAACAGTGAGAAGGCATCTCACTAAAAAGCGAGGATTTCGAAGTAAAACTTAAATGTAACCTGATAAAAACCTGTGAGATACAATAAACTCGTGTAAAATACCATGAATCGAGTTGGTCAGGCGACTCACCAGCCTCGATTCCGTGAAGTCGACCCAGGCCGTCCGCGCCTGGTCGCCATATTTCGATTCGGTGTATGGCACCCGGGTAATTTGATGTATAAGGAGTGCATCAATACCAAGCTCCAGTTAGATGTGAATCTTCAGAGGCGAAGCACATCTGGAAAGGATGTGTTGCAGATTATTCCATCAACCTTTTAATGAAAATTACTTGCAATAACTATAATTATAATCTCTTGAGTCTCAGTTGAGACAAGAAGGGTGAACATTCTAAACGGTTTGTAGTACAAAATTTTAGTATTAACGGAAGATTGTTTAAGCCGTTAAAACTGTGAATTTGGGAGTTTGTTTTATAGTTAAAAACTGAATGAAAAGCTAAAAGAAAAATTAACAGATGTAACTTTCTAGATAGGTTATATATGGACTTCTATCATTCTATAAACATTTAAAAAACTGTCAGCTTATAAACATGCCGATGACAGAATAGACGAGATTTAAAACAAGGCCAAGTCTTAATGTATATGAATTTAAAAGAAGTATAAGATTTTGTACAAAGTAATTATACATACCTTTATCTGTTCATAGACTGCCACAAATCCATCAGTCTGCCCTGCAATTCCCGGTTTTTACGATGTCTCAGCTGTTTCAGTTTGCTTTCCGATACCAGTCGCACTTGAACAAGTGTCAGGGTGGCTTCTCGGTGCAGGAGACCAATTAGCAGATAAAATGGCATTCCCCAACAACCATTGGCGCGACAATTGATTCGATTGTGCCATCCTTCCAAATCGTTGTTCATTCGTACTGCCATGTTATAGATTGACCAGCAAGAAGGAGGCCAAACAGTTCTGTAAACCCTAGTGTTGGCAATATAGGACATGAAGTCTACAAGGAGTTGCGTGGTCGCTTGGATACGGAGACGTTCGAAGACTGTTTGAATCTGGTCGGACGGCAACAAAGGCAAGGCCATCACTTTTCTGATGAATTTAAAAGTCCCGTCGTCATTGGAGTAGGCTGCCTGAAGACCCAAACCTTGAACCTTTAGGTTGAGAAAAAATATATTAAATCGTAGTAGACATTTTTAAAATATATATATGTATATAAGGAAAACCCCCACATATGTAACATTAATTGTTCAATGTCAATCGCCGTTACCTTTCGCCAGACTGCTTGGGTCCAGTGAAATACGCAGCCAACTATTCTGACCTCAGGAAGAAGCTCTCGAAGGGCAGACCACAATCCTTTTTCATAATCAACCGTGATCTTTCGGAGGGCTGTGGGACTTTGGTTGTTCGGGTCGATCAGGTTAATAGTTGACTCAAAGAAATTTTGGTAAGCGCATTTCTTTCGGCTGCTCATTAAAACATACACTAGTGGAACTTGTTTGGTGATGTCGTCCTTCCGCTCAAATGCGTTGATGGTCAGCAGCTGCTCGAAGGGGTAACGACACAATTTGAACGTTCCGTCCACATACCAACTCTTAGCTTTTTGCAACAGTTCCAGCTACCTGTTGGTGGCCATGATGAGGTGGCGACGCTCTCCTGCCTCCATGTCCGCTTGCACAAAGTCTGCTGAAAGATGCTCATTAGTGAGCTCAAATTGGAGATCTATAGGGTCTTGTGGTCGCTGACTTTGCCGCAGTCTGTTGGCGGATCTAACCATGTGCTCAGGCCTCTTTTAGGGCAGGGCATGGGGCAGCAGTTGACTGGTCAACCAAGACGTCCTCGACAATAGCTGCGGCGGGTCGGAAGAAATTCTCAACTGCTTTTCGCTTTACCGTTGCGGCCAGTCTTTTTCAACGAGTTTTCCTTTCTTTCCAAACAAGTTAATTTTGAGAGGCGAAAATACAAATATTTATCTACAACTGTTTGTTCCGGTAAAATATGGTAAAATCGCCAGCATTTGATTGTTTCACTGCCGTTGTAATTCTTTAATTATACGGGCGCCATCGTTTGTTGTATCAGCGATAAAAAAAGAAACGGACTTCTTGCTATCCTCACCTGCGTGAAAAAAGTTTGGAAATTCAGTTTGAATTATTTTAAAACAACTTCTAAGCGTAATAAATGTTTAAGTATGTATGTGGGGCGAAACGACTTCGACTTGGTGCGAAACGACCTAAGAAGTGTGGCAAAACGACCGTGGGGCGAAATGACCTGTTATCGTTCATAGTAGTGTAGATTTCTTGAAAAATAGCGATGAAATAAAAACGCAAGAAAAATGCAAGCAACAAGGAAAAACGTTTGTTGGAAAGACAGGGAATGCATGTTTCTCGCTTTAGTCTAGTTATTTGGCATAATTGCGACGTACGTTTCCCGCAAAAATGTTGTTATATTGAAATTGTTCTGGTACATAAAACATAAATGAAGTATAGTTGCATCTGTATTTGATTTGTTAAGACATGTATAGAGTATACACGATAAGACATGTTGTGTCTTTCAATTTGACAAGCAGGTACAAATTGACGGACCTGAGGTGTAAAAAACGCAAAATCGGCCATTCAAAAGTCAGATTACTTATTGCAGTACATGACGCAGTACTAACGCGATTGTTTAAAAACTCAAAATTGTATCAAAATGTCATCTTTTTAGATATAACTGACCATTCACGTTTTTCATGGGATCTAAAAGGGTGACAGAAAAGATTCATGAAGCTGAACTGTAAGTCTGCAGACCACTCCCCACGCTAAAACGTGATATTTTCCTAGGTTTAAGTAATCTCACACAGTTTATTTAATGACTCTCTTTTAAGATATTGTCTGGCAATGGTCGACTTTGTTCCACAACCTTGCAAAAGGGAAGCATTTTCTTTGCAATATAGCTGTGTCGAGTATAAAAAGTCCTAAATTAAACGGTAGCATCAAACAGCAGGATTGCTTTGGGTGGTGATTTGTGGTGCTAGCTTGCTATCGAGCAGGTGTTCAAAATCAGTTGTCTGCAAAACAAAAAACATGTTTTAAAACTGGATTACATTTTAATTTCAATTAGTGATATAAGCTCTTTTTTAAAATTTTCAAAGATGTCATATAATAGGAGTCTATAAATCATTTAGTCAGAAACATGGACTGTAAAATTTTCAAAGATATCATATATTAGGAGTCTATAAATCATTCAGTCTGAAACATGGACTGTGTCTTCAAAATTGTCCAATGGAATAAAAGGGGTCGCAGAGTTTATTTAGACACACTCAGCTTCCTTTTTTAGAAAGTCATTTCAATTAAATTCAAATTCACAAATACAGTAAGTTAATCACATTCACTCACCGAGTGACTTCACTTCGATTTTAAAGGGGCGACTATACTGATAACAATTTGTAAAACAGAAAAAAGACTTCAGTTCGAACACAAAAATTGAAAAGATATCATTTTAGAAATCAGTGATAGCAATTTACAAGTTTGGGGTCTGAAATTCATACTGGTGTTGAGAGAAAGGAAATTTTATAAACAATTTAGTAAAGAAGTAAACATGTTTTCCTAAAGACTTCGTCATTGATGTAGGGCAGCTTCACTTTTTTTCAATGGGGGTGTAATTATATTTAATGCTGATTCTTACCGCTGACTCTGTAACTGGCACATCTTTTTTCATCCCCTTGAAGTCACCCTTAGAGCTATACCGGCGGAGGATTTATCCCCCAGCAGGTTCAACCACACCGGTCAGGTTAAAGGGTAGAAGCCAGACAAAGTGCAGTCCCTGGCCCTCCAGGTTGGGGGTCAGGGTATATCTAATCACCACACCCCGGAAAAAACCATTGATTACAGAAACAAGGCACCAAGCAACAGCCAACCATGATTTCGAAACTGGGTTTCTTGCCCTATTTTCCTGCAGCATGAAAGGAGAAACTATGTCAGTCAGTAAGTCAAGTTGAAGCGGAGTGAGGTTTTGGGCGACTCATATTTTTTCCTTTTTTTATATTTAGATCAGGAATGCAAAATAATTGTGGAGTGAGATTGACCTGAGATTTTTCAGTCTCAGCCGTCTCAGGAGTGGGAGTCTCAGTGTCAGCATCCTCCAGACTATCGTCACTGCTCTCATAGTTCAGTCCTTGGGCTGGGTTGTTGCCTTTCCTTTACAAACTTCAACATCGTGCTTCGACAAAGTTATGTCTTGGAGTCCACCTTCACTCTGGAATATAAAGTTATAGTGTCGTGAGTTGAAACTGTCCTCTTCACGATCACCTCCATCGGTTGGCTCAAAGAATCCCTTGTGGAGTACATGTACATATTATTATAAATAATTTAATATTAGTTACATAGGGGTTCTCCTTTCGTTCTCTGAATGTGCCAAAACAACGACATTTCCATTATTTTTTTGGAAAATAAATCTTTTACATGACATGCACAGTGGTGCGTAGACATCAGTCTCCACTTGTTCAATATATTTGATCTTTTTGAGCTGGTATTTGTGCAGCAAAGCAGTTATGTGCAGCTGCCTTTAGCAATCGAATTAAATTCTTGAAATGCCTTTCAAAAGAGTACGCCAAACTTTAATAAGTATTTATATACATTTAAATAATTACCAAGTAAACTGGCACAAACACAAAATATTTAGAACTCTACTATTCGTCTGTTAACAAATATGTTGGAGCAGAATGCATGTAATACTAAACATTGCGCGGGCTTTTAAAACGTAAAACTTAACTGTGATACTGTTGCTCTCACATAATGCATTTGACAAGGGCTTTTTATAACAGATAAAGTACTTCAAATTATAAACTTATGCCTGCATTATTGTACAGCGCAATGGCTGAGTTTCTCTTGGTGAAACAGTTGTACAATTCACTGTGGATTATTTCTTCTCCAAGTTTTATACGATAAAAAAGTTTATAATCTAGCTCAAAGATTGGTATGTTTCCTGCGGCAAACTGAAACAGCCTCATTCTTGATAAAAAGTGATTTCATAACCCCGAGAACATAAATTTGGTGTTCGTTATTTATAATGTCTTCTTAAACCTATGTTCCTTGTTTTGATCAATGACAAACAAAATGTTTTTAACATACCCTCCTTCATATCTTCAATAATGTTGGGAAGATGCTGAAGAGTAGATACAGCTCTTACAATTTGTTCTTCCACATTTTAAAAACTGTGGAAAAGATTGCGAAAGTCTCCATTGGGGTCCTCATTAAAAAAACAGGATGCTGCCTACAGAGGTCCCTTGCACCGAACACACTAAACAATGTGCAACAATTGATGTACATTAAATGTCTGGAAGCTTTTAATGTACAAAGTTCTGACTCAAAGACAGAAATTTTCTTATAGTAAAACTGCTTTGTTTTGCTCGGAGAAATTGATTCGTGCTCTGGAAAGTAGCATTTTGAAAGAATGACGTGTGAAACAGGTAGTGCATAATACAATCACCAAGTTCGAAGCTCTAATGCCCTCTGAGTTTGATCCTTGATGCTTCTAGAAACTCTACACTCATGATTCAGTGGTTTGATGTTGGCTCTTCGCTCATTGCAAACTTTAATGTGCTTTCCAAAATACCAAGGAATCCTTTTGTTCTGTTCGTCAAACCATGCTAAAAAAAGTTGTTCCATTACACCCAATAAAAGAGTATGCATGAAATCAATTGCGTTTCATAGATTTAACTATAAATACACTTTTATAACATTTAAATGTCAAGTTAAATTTCTTTTTGCATCTTTTGACTTTCTAGTTATAAATTATAGTTGAACATCAGAATTTACCTTTCATGGCTCATAACACTTTGATTTCTCCAGATAATCACTAAAGAAACGTCAAGCTCTTGTTCATAATCAGCAAATAACACATCTTGCCCAATTTAACACCACATTTATGAATAATAAAACCATAATTTTGGAAGCATCCCGGTCTTGTCAATGGTTCAGCAAGTAAACATATTCTGCAATGAATTTGATAGGAATTAAGCGTTTCCGCAATATTTTTTTTGATAAAAGATTCAAACATTTGTGTAGCTATTTGTGGGTGTCTAAAATATTAATGCTAGTGTTAATTACACTCCAAGTTAATAATATAAAAATTTAGTCAAGATGTTTATTATCATAACTGTAGTTATACTATTTATATACCTATGAACCTTGATAGCTTATCATAACTGTAGTTATACTATTTATATACCTATTTACCTTGAGAGCTTATCATAATTGTAGTTATACTATTGATATACCTATGTACCTTGAGAGCTTATCATAACTGTAGTTATACTTTTTATGTACTGATGTACCTTGAGAGCTTATCATAACTGTAGTTATACTATTTATATACCTATGTACCTTGAAAGCTTATCATCACTTCCTGCCACTCCAACCTCACCAACGTATCGTTCTTGCAAATCAAAACACCTGAGATGCTACTCACAGAAGGATACAACAACTCTAGTAGGTCATTGAACGTTTTATCTTCTCCCGTTTTCAACAGTATTGGTCCAGTGATAAGTCTTGCTCTACTCGTTATTTTACTCGATAAATAGATGTTCACGGTACTGTTCATGTTCACAATTTTCTTCACGTGTTTGCAGTTGAGCAACTTCTAGAGCTCCGATAAATGGTTGTATGTGGTCACGAAGTGAAACTTGCACACGTGTTGTGCACGTGCAAAAATTCACGTGACAACAAACAAAGTTCAGAACCATTCAGTTGGAACAAGGTCAGTTATGCGCCATTTGAGCAAAACAAATAGACTCGAAGCCTTTGGAAAACCATAACAATTCATTTGGGTCGTGCTTCAAACATATAACTCTTATAAGTTAATTATCTGGCGTTTTTATTGTGTCTGAAGTACACTAACCCATCTCAGCTCTTTGCTGTTTTACTGACTCTTGGTGCCTGTGGTGCTGAGTATGTCTGACTGATATAGTATGATGGAGGGCGGTAATACGCTGGGTGTGGATACTTTCACTGCTTGGTCTTGGTGAACTTTAACACTTCGTGCCTGGTGAAGGTACAGGAAAGCCACTTGAGATCTCTACTACACTCTCTTCTGGCGCCTTTTTCTCATAAAGTATGCCTGCTGGCTAAGAGCATCCAGTGAACTGCATTAGTTCACATTATTATCATCTGCACTATACCACTTTCCATTTCATCTGATGTAAGGCAGATAATGACCACTACCGTGTTGACTTCCTATGTACACTAGCAAAGTCAAAAGCTTTATGTTAAACTTGAAAGGCTCGTTGTTCCATCATCATCGGAGGCGTTGTGTTCTTTTATCCTGAGTTGATCCTCATACTTCACAGTGTAGTGTAGCTGTTTTCCATCAGCACTGAAACGCATCAGTTGCGAGCTTTTCCAACTACCATTCGCTTGTAAGCATCAGTGAAACATTTGCTGCTGAAAAGATTAAGATAGAGTTTCACTAAGTTAACTAATGGCTTATTTTTGAATAAAGTTGAATTTTATAAAATAGCCAATGTGCCAAATTAGTAATTAATACAAGTCCCTGCTTTAGTAATACTGTAAATTGCTTGAAACGCATAACTCTGCTTTTGTTTAAGTTCCTTGAATAAATTTGGGGGAATATACTGTAGCTCTTTTAGAGACATATTTGAGGTCTGATAATGCATTACTTAAAGTGTTTTCGGTAGGATAACTTCTAAGGTATAAATAAATAAAGTTTTTTTAAAAAATTATATTAATATTGCGCAAAGGGTGGAACTCCTATGTTCAGCATAACAAAGTGGGGGAAAAAATTACAAATTAACATGAACAGAAAAGCTAACGTATGCTAACTTAAGCTAATAAAAAAACAAATTATCAGTAATTAATATGCGACGTGTAAGTTTGTTTAAAAGCCATAAAGACGAGACACAGAAATCGAAAAAGCAGGCCACCTAGCTATGGTTAACACATACACACAGCGATGAGATTTGGGTGCCTACATAAAGGACAGATAAAGCGCCATGTGCGTATATTTCTTTTAGCAATGCTGTTCATTCTCCTCATGGTTTCAGAGGGCTACTTTAAACCTTTCCATTACCACAGTGGCAAAAGTCTGGTATCTTTTAGGCAGGCCTTTCAGTGCCATAGCCACCAATAGACCATAACTGATAGTTTCAAAAGCAGCCTTCAACAACATTGAAGCAGTTTCCCCCTCATGATGTAGTCTGTCGTCAATTCACCTTCTCGCATTTAAGGTGAAGTAAGTTCAGTATAAAGGGCAATAATTCGGGGTTTCCCTTTACTTTGGTAATGCTCCCGCAAGACAGCCAAAGTTTTCTGTCCTTTGCTTCACGAATTATGAGGACTAGGCTTCTGTCATCTAGGCATTGAACAAGCTCGGCAAAGGCATTTGCTTTCTTTCCCACATCTGGCAGCATTTCTTCACTATCCTTCGGAATCACTACGGCATATAATTCTCGATTTTGCATATAGCCGAAAAACTTCGCCTCCCAGAGTTCTTACTTACTTTCATTTCCATCGAACATGAGCCTTTTCCTGGACCCATAACCTGTTAGGTTCTGAAGATTCGATGTCGTCATAGTAGTTACACAAGACAACACACCACACAATATTGGGAGTAAAACTGATTTATTTCTCATAGTAATATATAAAGAGTTTAAATGGGCGTATCTAGGACGGATCTACGTAAGCTATCGTCACATACATTATTTACCACAAAGGAAATTTGTAGGTGAGGAGAAAAAGCTTTGTTGTTTATTCTAATCATCTAAACATGAAAAGGCTTTCTAATTCAGCCAAGTTCTCAGACTATTAGGAATTATTATTGACTCGTTGTTTCATGCGATCTTCGCAGTTGCCATGCGGAGGCGGTAGATCCGATTTGGCGAAAATAATTTCTTTGTCACTTGCATTTACTTTTTCAGTATCTTCTTCTTCATCATCATCATAGGAATCTGAATCGGATTCGGAAATGTTCTCGCATTAGGTAGGTAAACTTTATCTAAAATACGGTCAAAAAGTTATATATCGATTAGTTAAGTTTAAAAAAAGGAGAGAATATTTACAAAATTAATATTGAAACCTATAAAGAGGGACTAAAAAACTTTTTCGGGCAAAAGGAGAAAATTTAGAACTGAACATGCTGTTTGTGCATTACTGAAAGTCACGAGCAAGAGTCGGCATATTCCTGAAGAGGTGACATGACACTTCCTCTTGTTTCAGTTTGTCCTCCATCGGCTTGTTGCTGTCTTCAACTGTATCGTCCAACTTGACTGCTTCATTGCTGCTTCCATTGCTTAATTGGTACCATGCTCTTTTAAGTCTTTTTTTAATCATTGACCTTAGTCTTCAGTGCAAGCAATATTTCTGTTAGGTGTGGCTTCCATGTTGGATTTTTATGCACGAAGCCCCACACTTGTTCCGTAATTTGGTAATAGTCTCCAGTCATGCGAGAACTTGTTGAAAACTGTATTAAGCTTAGCACAAATGATACATACCTTCTTATTTATTTTAAGTAAATTAAACGTAAAAATAGCACAAAATGATGTACATATGTAGATGCATGTACAGATACAAAACAACTGCTAAAATAATTGCTGAAGCTTTTGAATGGTAATTACGCTTAAGCATCTACTTAAATGTTCAAGTATGCCTTCTGTCTGTTTAAATATGCATGTTCTGAAATCTGAGTGTTCTAGTAAAGCGATGGTATGAAATTAAATATAATTGCATCGAATATGATGTGAATGGTATGGCCTATCCATAATATGTAAAGTAGAAAACCATTAAGCTGTCTCCAAAATAGGAGAAGTATGAAATCCCATGATTCATTTGGTATACTCATCGATATTTGTATTGTTACAGTATATGAGGACTGCATGTCATCAGAGATTGTGAATGTAACTATATCATTAAAAAACACAGCTTCTGTAAAGTTTTATTTGTCAATAATATTAAGTTGTAATGCATGATCTAAAAAGATGTTCCTCGTTTTTAAGATTTTAGAAATCATGTTCAAATCATTGGCAAGGCATTCATAAGTAACAGAATAGAACTCAAAACCATAACCGAGTTAACGCGAAGTGAATCGACTAACTTGCCGACATCTTTATGCTGGTTCTAAAGAAGCAACAGTGAATTTATTTTGGGCACATAATGGAGATCCTACTCCGTAAATGTGCCAAGAGTTCGTTTTCTTTGGTCCTTCCTCGATGCAAATTCATTTGCCACGTCTACCAGTCACATTGCTTCAGTTCGTAATTTTTGGGTATTCCTAATCGATACATGGTTAAATCGTTTCTGTGACATTTTTTGCTAAAACCCGCCTGTTAATTCTTTGTGCAGTGGAAAATAATCTTTTGCTTGTCCCGCTGGTTGCTTTATAGATCGTTTTCACTCACGTGACCAATACCTTGACTACCGTTGCTACGCCGCCATATTGGTGTACCTCAATGGTA
>JAOBYJ020082622.1:0-10723 GCA_025403565.2 Palythoa heliodiscus
TCGCCTACTACGCTCTTACCGTTATATAATCGTAGTACTTCTGCCTCGCCTACTACGCTCTTACCGTTATAATCGTAGTACTTCTGGCTCGCCTACAACGTTCTTACCGTTATAATCGTAGTACTTCTGGCTCGCGTACAACGTTCTTACCGTTATAATCGTAGTCAGTTCTGGCTCGCCTACTACGCTCTTACCGTTATAATCGTAGTACTTCTGGCTCGCCTACTACGCTCTTACCGTTATATAATCGTAGTACTTCTGGCTCACCTACAACGTTCTTACCGTTATAATCGTAGTCAGTTCTGGCTCGCCTACAACGTTCTTACCGTTATAATCGTAGTACTTCTGGCTCGCCTACAACGTTCTTACCGTTATAATCAGAGTACTTGGGGGTCGCCTACAACGCTCTTACCGTTATAATCGTAGTACTTCTGGCTCGCCTACAACGTTCTTACCGTTATAATCGTAGTACCTGGGGGTCGCCTACTACGCTCTTATCGTTATAATCGTAGTACTTGTGGGTCGCCTACTACGCTTTTACCGTTTTAATCGTAGTACTTGTGGGTCGCCTACTACGCTCTTATCGTTATAATCGTAGTACTTGTGGCTCCCCTACTACGCTCTTACCGTAAATAATCGACAAAGATGAAGCGTGCAGCTCGTCTCGGTACTTTTTCATGCTTGCCAGCATGTTATTTGGTATGCGGATCCCAAACGTGGAACTATTTTCGAGTTTGGATCTTACTAAGCTTTTGAAACATTGTAGTTTTACCAATTTTGTAAGCGATCTTAAATTCCTTTTTAAGAGAACAAGTACTTTAAACGTAATTCTATCTACGTGTTGATTTCATGTGAGATTTTCCGCGATTTCAATATTATTTCATCTGTTTCTTTTGCAGCCACAACAGTTTCTGTTTTAAGACGGAGCAATATATCATTACCACTGAAAAAAATGACATCTATGTTTAAAAATAATAGGTAATAAATCGAAACATCAAAGTTTTTAACCTTACAACATTGGTTGGAGTCGACCGCGTGTTATTATAGGCAATTCTCGTTGACGCCCTTTCAACTGGGGGAGTCATGTTAGTGTAGTAGTCATCAGTCACGCCTCCCACCACTGCGGACCCGGGATCGAATCCTGGGTTCGTATGTGGGCTGAGATTTGTCGATCTCAATCTGACTCCGAGGGGTTTTCTCCGGGTACTCCGGTTTTCCTCCCTGAGCAAATTCAACTTTTACGCAAAAATCTGAGCCGTCGAGCGATTAAACAGTAGCCTCTGGGTAGGAAGAACAGGCAACCACTTTCTTCGCAATTGACCTTATTATAAAAACCTCGCACATCCACAGTGTATACTTCAGTTACCTTGGCAGTGAGATCCTTTGAAGCCCAGTGTACAGTTACAAACGAACCCATCGTACGAATGAAGACAAGTCGCTCCATTTAAACACGGGTTTGGGTGGCAGGGATCCAGATCTTACAAATGAAACATCCAGGGTTAGGATGGCAGGGATCCAGATTAAACAGATAAAACATATACGTTGTTACAAATAAAACATTTAAACAAAGTAAATGTCCCGCCTTTTAAAGTAATAGGGATCTACGTCCGTACAAAAAGAATATAATTAACGATCAATATTGCTTTTATTCAAAACATCAGATTCTACTGAACAACACATCTGATCTCAAAAGATCTAACTAGCAGTAGATTAACAATAATTTAAAAAAAATAAGAGGACTGATTTGACGACTGACATGTAAGGGTTACAGTGCTAGTCTTTACTCTTGATAAAAACAAAAGCAATGAACGAGAGGGGGTCTGGCACTACAACCATTTCACGTCGTATTTCAAGATGGTGGCCCGCAGGAAATTCAAACTATGAAAAACATCAAAACAAATCGCTTGGCGTAAATTATATATAGAGAATTATCAAATTTGAGCTGCTGATGTAGACAAAAGTTAAAGAAAGGTCTTATTTGAGATTAATATTGTTGGACAGCGGAGAATCCGTTAAGTATTGTGCATGGACTGGGTAAGAATTTCATGGCGCTTGCTTCTTGTCGTTGAGACCCTTTTTCTTGTTTCCAGATATAATAAGTCTTGCATTGTGTTGCGGTTATTATTACATTTATGTTAGATACTGCTTGTAGATGCTACTTTCCTGACAATTAAGCGAACAAAAAATGGAACAATTCAGGAAAAAAAAAGAATCTAAAAGCGGGTTTTATAAAAAAAAACAAGGTTGCACTGACCTTGACAACGGTTCCCTCTAAACCCCACACTACAGTTACATAGAAACCCAAGTTCGTTGTTGATCTCCATACACATTCCGTCGTGCTGACACGGGTTCGGATGGCACCTGTCCTTTTCTAAGAACGAGTACAAGGATAATTGTTAAAGCCACAAGCTTGAAAATGTGACTTTCTCAAATGTTTCCCAGGTAAGGTATGTCTCCACCTCTGCGATTGTCTAGCTCTTTCTAGGTTGCCTTTGGTGAATGGTCAAACAATACTACTCTTTCTGTGTAACATCATCGAGGGGTTTTTCAGGTTTACATTACCATTCAAAAATTGAAATTAGAAATAGCCAAATTTTGAAAGTTTCAGTTGGTTAAGATTATTAAAAACAACAATATGTTTCTAAAAACAAAGCTATTGCAAACAGGCATTATAATTGTATACTGATAAAAATCTTACTTTAAGTATCTCTGGTTAAAAAGAATTTTGAATATAAAATGTAAAATACAAAAATGCAGATAAGAGGATAAAATATCAAAAATACAAGGTAATGAACGTTACCAACAATACATAAATGTAGGTATATGCTATATTATTAAATTTTTAACCTCGAATATTGCATTTCTAGCGTTTTGATTGGTTTATACTTAATCTCGGTTATCAGCTTATATACAGTATGACCTTACACGGAAATATCATTTTCCCATCGCTTAGTAAAAGTGAAACAGAATTCATCAGGATTTGGCTAGAATTTCTAAGTATCCAATCGTTCAGAATTGAATGAAGTTTAATAAAACAATCATTCCACTTGCGCGTTGTTGGATGTGAGGTTAAATAGCCAACTCAGCACTTCGCACCTCGTTGGCTGTCTATCACCTCATATCCAACCCGCGATCGTGGAATAAATGTTATATATTTCTCTTAGGTATTTATCGATAAACTGTAAACCACTCATCAAACATCTGTAGAGGATTCTCATTCAGTGTTCGATCTTACCTCCACAGTTCATTCCTTTGTAGCCAGCAATACATTGGCAGGCAAATCCAGACCCCCCGACCACCTCCCGACACACGCTGCTATGTTTGCAAGGGTTTGGGTGGCACTGGTCAATTTCTATAGATATAAAAATATGTGTTAGAACTATCAAAGGCCCTATCAACCACCTCATGGATGATACAATTATTGTGATGGATTTTTTACCACGGTTAAAAGCAATGACGTTATGCTACGATCTTCGTAGTTATAAACAAAAAAAATTGGGAAAGAGGAGCCGGAAAAAACAGGCTTCTCTTTTTGCAGTTACTTAAATTGTGCTTATAAACGCGAAGATCATAACATGTCATAGGATGATACAATCATGTATGATACCAGTTGTTTTGTATTAAGAATCATGTGACCCCAACTGCCTTTATGTTAGTAGCAATGTCAAAATGAGCTTTAGAAATAGATAACTTTGATAAGAATACGAAGCTTGAGCTAATGTTGCAAAATGAGGAAAAATGCATTAGCCGGAAAAAACTTCTGGCTAATAGCAAGCTCTTGGTATCCAGTGCATTTTCCATATATACACTTCTAAATTGCCCAATAAGTGATTTCCACTATAACTGTTAATTCTGTTAAAGTTTTTATATTCTTATTTTCTTCATATTTAAAACAGAAGAGTTATTTCCATCTGACAAAAACTTAGTACTATAAGAATAAAGGGTGCCTTACCAATCAACAACGAAAAAATGGACAACAATCATTTCGATATTTCTATTTGTATTTCTACTTTAGATTTTGAATGTTGCCAAATCAAGTTAATTCCTCAAAGCGCCGATTTTTTTAAAAGAAAATTTTGAGGTTAGTTGGTCTTGGAAAAAATGCCAAAAAAAGTTATTTGTGTCCGGATTTCCGAGCCGGCACTGGAATACAAAGTTTGGCCAGCGGTTTCCCCATGTACCGAAAGGTGATGGTCGAAACTCGATTCTGAACGAGAATATTTTTTCTTTTTTTCTTTGCTTTTTTTCCATTTCTGTGTTTTTATTTCATGTCTGGAACATTGATATTAAGATTTATAAAGTAGTTCAGATATTACATACGTTCTGATTGGTCGACAAGTGTGCTTTCATAACACTATGAAGCGCAAAAATGACGTTTTGCTATCGTCAAGTTGTGAGAGCTTGCAGTTTCATGAAAGAAATAAAACTATACTCGCACTTCGTATACAGTCTTTCCCTTTCTTTAGTCGAAAAATAATAATTTTATAAAAGAAATAAAACATATTTTCCATGCCTTCTCCCAAACGTTCGCCTCGGTTTTCACCAGGCTATGAAGGCTCGGAAAACATGTTTGATTTCTTAAATGCAAAGTGTGGAAAAAGGAAAGCAATCAACCGACAAAATCTCCGGCCGGTTTAAATGTCGATCTTTACATGCGCCACATGTAACGTTCGACGTATGAACAATAGACCCTTATCCAAAATGGTGCCGGCCGAGGGGGGACTGGAAACTGGGGGGTACGGTTGACTCTAGCTACTCTGGATTTACTCTGTAAGTGCTGAATAGTTTAAATATGCTTTCCTTGATAATGCCTCATAATTGTTGTGTTCCTAAGTGCTTTTCTAACTCTAAAGAACAAAGACTTGAATGTTCATAGATTTCCAAAGAAAGAGGAGCTAAAAGAGAAGTGGATATGAAAAATTCGCTGCGATGAAGGAGACGCCTTCGTTATAAATGACAACACGTGTATTTGTTCCAAGCACTTTACCGAAGAGGATTACACTGTAAAGTGAACTTGGGAAAGGACAAAAACTGGTGCTAAAGAAGAACTCTGTCCCTACTCTCTTTATCTGGACAAAGCCAACAAATTCTCGTAAATCGAAATAGCCGGGAGTGTTGAGCGTCGGAGGAGTGATGCTCCTTCTCCTCGAAGAAAGGACGAAAATATTGTTCAAAGTGTGAGTCAAAACTATCAACTTGATACTAGATCTACAAGAAACGGCAGTCAATTTAGATAAGAATGTGGATAGTTTGGAGTCAGAGCGAGATGACCTGCAATTGCAGTTGTCAGAGAAAAGTTGTCATATTTGTTTTGGCGTCGAACTTTTTAAAGATGACGACAAATCAATCCGATATTACACAGGTATTTGCAATTGGGAAGTCTTCAGTCAACGTTTTGAATTTTTAAATGGCAGGACTACTACTCATGTAAGTGGCAGGACTACTACTCATGTAAATGGCAGGACTACTACTCATGTAAATTAGTGGAGGTCTGTTGAACTAGAATTGTTTTTCTTATGACATTTCCGAGAATGAAAATCGTTAAGGAAGATCAAGAACTTTAAAAGTGATCGATGAATTTTCTCTGACACTTATGCGTGTACGGCAAGGCTTTGCACTGAAGCACCTTTCTTTTTATTTCAAAGTTTCGGAGCAAACTGCATCAAGAGTGTTTCTTATTTGGATTAATTTTGTTCATTTGGAGCTTGGAGCAATTCCAATCTGGCAAAGTAAGGATTTAAACAATGAAACAATGCCAGAGGCGTTCAAAGAAAAGTTCTCAAACATGAATACAAGGTGTATCTTAGATTGCACTGAAATCAACATTAACAAACCATCATCTCTTAAGGCTCAAAAACAGTGCTTCTCATCATATAAGAATACAAATAATGCAAAGGGACTATTAGGAATTGCCCCTTCTGGAGCTCCTGTTTTTATCGCAGAACTTTACCGTGGTAGTATTTCAGACAAAGATATAACAAAACAGAAGGGAGTTTTAGATTAGACTTCTTTGAAAAGGGGGATGGGTGCATGGCTCACAAGGGGTTTGATATCAAAGATTTGTTGACACCCTTAGAAATTGATTTGCATACTGTATCCCTCCATTTCTGAGAAACAAAGAACAGTTTGATGAAAGTGAGGTTAGTGAAACCCAGTCAATCGCCAGTGACAGAATACATGTAGATAGGGTAATAAGCCGAATAAAGATGTACAAGATAATCTCGAATGTAGTGCCAATCACCCTAGCTGACGTACTGAATCAAATCTGGACTGTCTGCTATATGCTGACCTTGTTTCAATCACAAATTTTCAATCAAGATAATGATGATGATGAAGATGATGACAATGATGAATAGACTAAAAAGTGATTTACAGTGGCTTTTAACCCCTCGGCTACTGAACGTTGCGCACGTAACCTCCTGTTGTTCCTAAAGCGAATCGGCCACAAGATATTGTTTTTCGACTCAAAATTAAAACATATATGCGCAGTAGAATTTAATGTTGTTTCATGCAGACAAAATTGCAAAAATCAACGGCCAGAACATTTATCTAGTACTAATTTCTTAAGCTTTTAAATTTACGATATAACAAAATAGCGAGAAAATATTTCGAGACAAATCATATATCTAAAGCTGCCTCAAAGCTGCAAGCCGCGACGGACAAATGAATTAGTTATTTGTGGAAAAACGTTACCAAACAATAATAAGTTTTATAAACCAACAAAATAAATTACCTCAGTGATGTCGCTTTTTGTTTCAACAGCAAAAAGCATGTTAAAATGGACTTTCTTTGCAGTACAGTGGAATATCTTGTGAAAACATGTTTGATCGCATGCGCCATATTGTTGATTTCATAACAAGAATTTTGATTTATTCACCGATGCTATAGCCACAAAAAAACTGCTTTTATTCCGATTTTTCTTGGTTCTACAAACACATATTTGCAGAAAATTTTATAAAAAGAATATCAAAGTTTTGATCGAAATACCACTTTTTGACATACCACGCTCGTGGGTGCATGGAGCTCGCAAATGCAAGTTTGAAGAGTCTTCGAATTCAAATGCTGACTTAAATGCCAACAACTTGGGATTTTACTTAAATTTTTCGGTAAAAATAAGGAGAGCAGCATTTGCTGATGATGGAACAAAAATCCAAGTTGCCGAACATTGATTTCTTGTCTTACTTCATTCATCGTGTAGACTAATACTTATTCTTTCTCGCTTCGCACTGTTATCTCAGCTACGAGATATAGTTCGTCATCTCCATAACAAGCCACATAATATCTTCACCAGCAAAGGCCAATGGAACTGTAAAAACAGAAGCAGTAATCGGAGTTAAACTTGAAATTTCCAAAGTTTTAAGGATTACTCGTGTATCGCAAAAGTTCAAACACTAACAATCGTCTCTTCTTGTCATCACTGTTGTTCTCCACCTTTAGATTTGCTCCCAATTCACTTTAAATTTCGTCAGCAAACCAGGATGAAAAACCTTGCTTCAACTTATTCCAATCTGCAGTAGCAGCAAGTCATTTTCTTCACCATTTTGTCGACAAATATTGTTAAATTAGATCGGTAGCATTTCGCTTTTACAAGGCAAATATCATCGTCGATTAAAATCTTAGGGTATTCTAAATACCCTTCAAGTATTTGTCTCCTTTCTCCCTTCCCTTCTTCTTTTCAGCCAAATATCGACGCATTTTACAACTTTTACCTTCACTGAGCCCGCAATCTTTAATTGTAACTTTCAGTTTCCATCCCATGCCATACCCCCAGTTTCCAGTCCCCCATCGGCCGGCGCCATTTTGGAGAAGGGTCTATTAGGATCGTCACTTTGTATTTGGATCGACTGTGCCTTTCTTTTCGACTGAGCTTTTCGAATAGAACGATAAAACTTAAACTAACTCAAAGTAAGTTTGACGTGTGAACCAACTGTCGAACTTAATTATTTGGGTCGACCCAAATAGGTGTTAATTTCGGCACATGCAAAGATCGACGTTTGAACCGGGCCTTGAATACCATCCGACGGAGCAAACCACTGTCACGCACCGGCGAAAGAGACTACAATGACAAACGCGAATACCGAAGGCAAAGTATGATCAAGGACTGTTTTCAGTGCAAAAGAAGACAAACAACGGTTTCAATAAGCAGTTCAGTTTCAACTTTGCTATGACGAGAAAAACAGATGGAAAGGCAACAAAACTAAATGCGAAGGTTTGTTTGATGGAATGTGGTAGACGGAGGTGACAACTCGTTATGTACATATTGTCCTAGAAACTGTTTACCAAGGGAAGCTATTTATGTTTTTATAGCACTTAAAACACAATTAAAAAATTGTGAAATCTTTAACGTTGACGAGAAAGTTTTACAATTAAAATTTCAAAAGTTTTTGATATGTTGATATTGTTTTTATTTTTTCATTTTTCATTAAATTGGATCAAACACAGTCCGTGCTTCGAAAATATGACCTGGTCTTGTCTTCTTTAAAAAAGTTTGGTAAATTTTATCACATTCTTTAAAAAAGAATGGTACAGGGTTTTGATCTACAGTCTGCTCAATGCAGTCTACCAAACATGAACCTGCAATCATCGAATTCAGTCTATCACAGGTATCAACAATTAACTTAACCATTTCATGATGATTTCGTGATGTGATTGTTTTAGTAGCGCAACCGCTAGCGCAACAGAAGTTGTCACCGAACACGCTATCTTTATGAAACTTAGCGCTCTAAATCCATTCAAGGCCCAAGGACCTGACGGTATTCCCGCGTGGCTACTGAAGGAGAACGCTGACATCCTTGCAACTCCAGTGGCCGATATCTTGAACTGCTCCTATCAGGAGCGTCGCTTACCCAGCCCTTGGAAAAAGGCAGACATAACGCCCCTCCCTAAGTTGTCACCTATTACTGATATCAACAAACAACTTAGACCAATCTCATTAACACCGATTTTATCAAAATTGACTGAGGACTATGTTGTTGAGGGTTATGTAAAACCTGCGGTTATGAAAAAAGTCGACTCTAACCAGTATGTCACTGTATCCAACTCCTCCACTGTGCATGCGCTAGTGTGTATGTTACACGCTTGGTACAAGGGTACTGATGGTAATGGTCTACTATGAGAGTAGTATTATTCGATTGAGGAAGGCCTTCGATTTGATAGATCATTAGATTCTCTGCAAAAAGCTAAAGCAATACGACATGCCTTAGAGGGTAATCACATGGATCACTGATTTCTTAACAAACAGACAGCAAAGGGTAAAGGTTTTGCAAGACTGTGTCTCTGAATGAGGAGATGTATCTGCTGGTGTCCATCAGTGTACCAAACTCGGCCATGGCCATTCGTGATCATGATTTATGATCTCCTGTAAACAATGAAGATCTTTGGAAATACGTGGACGATACGACCATAGCTGAGACCGTCCCACGTAACGAAAGTAGCAACATCCAAGCTGTTGACGACCTAGTTATGAAATCTCTAGCTGATCGCTTCCAACTCAGTGAGGACAAATGCAAAAAACTACGTATCAGCTTCTCCAAGGCTCGTGGTGCAAATGACTTTCCATCTATTATGATTAGTAACAAAGCTATTGAAGTGGTCAAACATGCTAAGCTGTTAGGTGTTAACATCACAAGTGACCTCAAGTGGAACTTTCACATTAGTGAAATTGTTTGAAATGTAGCCTACAGTCTCTATTTATTAAGGCAGTTAAAACGTACAAATGCTTGCCCTTAGGATTATTTTCCCTTATTTGTTTTTCACAATGAAGGTGAATGGTGTTTTTGCTGGACATACGGCACTGCAAGCTGCCAGCCAGAATGGACATCAAGATGTTGTGAAAGTTCTTATCAGATACGAAACAGATCTCGAGATAGAGGTACATTTAAAAATAAACGCCTTAAAACAGAGATCGATCACTTAAATTCTTATGAATGACAACAGCAATGTTTTGCAACATGAATACAGGATGTGATGTTGTTAGTTAGAATTAAACAGATAAATGGGTGAGAAACTTAACATGAGGCAAAATTTTCTTGTGATTATCGTTTCCATTACCACAATTCATCTGTACTTGTGGTTATTTTGGTGGTCTATGAATTCGAACGTTGAGTAGATTACTAAAATCTCATTGTATCGTTGCTTTTTGTACAACATTTATAAAACAGTAAATCAGGTTAGAAAATTTTATAGAACATTTTTGGATGGAGCCTTTACTAAATCAACAAGTGTAGCACACCAATTTATAACTTTGTCACTAATCTTTTGTTATTTATGTTTGTTATGTTAATTATCTGTACTTATTATTCTGCTGTAAACCAGTTGTATATGATTATTCTAATAATGACAGTAGATCCTGCCAAAACAGTCTAAAGAATGTAAAAAACGTGAAAAGAGTCGCTATCTCTTTAGAATTTTTAAAACAAAAAAAAAATACTTGAAAGAAATATTTAGTCATGTCAACGCCCTTTTCCTCAGAAGAAAAACTTTTGAGTCCATAACGGAAATGAAACCCATGATCCTTGTCCAATAGGCCCTTTGCAGGATGAGGTCACATGGTACCCATGATCCTTGTCCAGTAGGCCCTTTGCAGGAAGAGGTCACATGGTACCCATGATCCTTGTCCAATAGGCCCTTTGCAGGATGAGGTCACATGGTACCCATGATCCTTGTCCAATAGGCCCTTTGCAGGATGAGGTCACATGGTACCCATGATCCTTGTCCAGTAGGC
>JAOBYJ020082732.1:0-18745 GCA_025403565.2 Palythoa heliodiscus
CAGAGCGTAATGGTCTGTCTCTGCTTGTCTGAACAATCTCTTTAAAGTGTTCATATCTTGAATATCGTGAAGCTTAGCGTATTTGTAGCGTATTCGCGTATACGTGTGGACGGGCAAATACGATTTTTAAAAATACGGCCCGTGTGGGCGCTATGTTTTCGAATACGGAGAAAAAAATCTCCGTTTTTAAAAATATCCGGATACGTGTGGACGGGGCCTGAACCTAAATTACTTTTTTGGTTATGGCGAAAAATTTAACCGTTAGCCGTGAACACACGAAAAAACTAAGCGTTAGCCGTAAATACATCTATCAGTGTCAAACATATATTTTTTATTTTCCTGAAAGTTCTAAAAACAAATAGGGCTAAATAGCGGATATTCGGGACCATTTACTTTAGAGTCATTTTTTAAAGCAAAAGAAAACCACAATATTTTTATCTGTTTTATCTGACCTGGTAGTCGGTCGGTTCCAGCCATGTACTGGAACTTAGGTGGGGGTCAAAAGAAGTGGGCAGTGTCAGTGTGTTTATCTTTTCAGGTCCCCTGGGAAGCATTTTAGTAGGACCTTGAGTCACTTAATGCCATCAATAGCCCATTTCTGAATTACTAACGCTAACGCATTTAACGCTCCATTGCTCACAAACAAAGCCTTCAAGTCGAGGTCAAGTACTAATTTCTGCTACATTTACCGTATTTTTTAGCACTTTGCCTCGACTTGATAGTTTTGATTTGTGAGAATTGAAGCGTAATTCGGAGATGGCCTATTTCGTGTTTTTTATATGTTTACAAGCCACTGATCTGAAGTAATATACGTCCACTTTTGTGAAGATTTACAAATTTAGATGCATTTCCACTGAATCTGGCAAGAATCCCAAATTCTCAAAATTTCCTGGAGGACCATACCCCCGAAACCCCTGAAGCAGCACGCCCCTACTGCCCTTAACAAAGGCCCCTAATCTGAATAGTGCTCCACGTTCCCTTTAAGCTGGTTAGGTTTTTACATCATTTTTATTAGGAAAATATGTGAAGTCATCCGCTAATGTTTGACTCCGTCGCCAACAAGCACCACAAGCAAGGGTCTGGTGCAAAAACAACGTAAGTGACTTTTGATGAAGTTGTCAACTCATTTAAGTTTAAGTTAAGATTAAGTTTTCTTCTCTCCCTACATTATCCCTATTATCTCTTTATAACCCTTGGGAGAATTTAGCATTTCATACAAAGTCACTTACGTTGTTTTGCACTAGGCGCTTTAATTCTCCGAGCTGCATACACCTGCTTGTACGGCGTGCGGTAATTTTGAATTTTTTTTTTCGGTATTGCGGTATTTAACAACTTCCCATCGGAGCTCCCCTCCCCCCATTCCATTCCCCTTTATATTCTTCAATGGTATGTTGAAATTACCGTGAAAGCCCAAACTGTTGCAACCTTCAATTGATTTACCGTGGCCACAGAAAATTTATCGGAGATATTTAAAAGATATCATCTCAGAAGTTGGAATGCGCTGATTGTAAAAAGCATTCCAGTACATTCTTTCCCCTTCTTCAAGGATTCTATCGATCGTTTCCGAGTACCATTGTACAGCTGCTGGCGACATAAAAACGCAGCAGCACTAAATACTCTCCCTAAACTACTGAAATCTGCTAAACTCAACTCAACAACGTGGTCTGAAGGCATTCTGACAATGCGGCATGCATTTCACCGCAGGTCATAAATACCGGGCCTCATAAAGTCATCTACAGATGGGGACAAATATTCAATCATGGCAGTATCAAACGAGACCACAGTAAATAAGGCATCGTGAAAATGAATTAATTACGTATTACCCTTACTACTACGTTTTAACTGTGCAGGCATATTTGATAGCAAAAATATAAGAAGCCATCAAATTTTTGAATGGTAAATAATGTCTCTCTTCAAAATTTAAAAAAATATTTTCCTAATCTTACAGTTAACAGTGACGAAGGATAATTAACCGTCAGCCAAGAAAATGGGTAGTATTCAACCATTAACCGTAAAAGCTATGTCCCATTGAGAACCCAATTAAGCCGAGGAACCCCGGTTGTTATGAATGTGTCAGGTTAGAAAATACCTTGACTGTCCTTGAAGATTATCGCGGTAAATCGCAGCTCCTTTAAAGGGAGCCCCGGCTGTTATGAATATGTCAGGTCAAAAAGTACCTTGACTGTCCTCGAATCTCCTTCGATGCTTTAAATAGGGATTCGAGCCCGTCTGTTCCAGATCCAGGGCGTTTTCTTTGGCCTGCTTTAGCTTCCACGATACTTTAAATATGGATTCGAGCCCGTCTGTTCCAGATCCAGAGCGTTTTCTTTAATTTTGCCTACTTTACCGTTTGAATTTCGCGGGGATCGCCATTTTGTTTGTGCGGAGTACGCTGGGATGCATGACGTCACTCTTGCGCTCAGAGTGGAACTAGGAGTTGAACTCAAAAATTCTGAGCACAAGAGTGACGTCACGCATCTCAGCGTACTTTGCGCACAAATTGCGCATGCGCATCGAGAGTAGTTTTGCTGTTAGCTAACTTTTGTCGTCATAGTGAAATCCATATTTTTCCAAAAAAAAACAAAGTAGTTCTTTTTCAAGAGAAGTTTTAAAAAGTACGTAGGAGAGGAAAGAAGATCAGTGGTGCATGCTTCACATTTTTTAGTCTTCAAATTTCAGGATTAATAACATAATGGTCCCGAACTTTTGACTGACTGACCGCAAAATCAGTTTGTCTTTGCTCGAATGAGTGGTTGCACTGCTTGGATAAAGTTGCTTAAATGCTTGTTTTGGAAAGTTTGTAGATGTTAAAATGTTCGCTTTGTTTTTTCCTTTATCCTTTTATTCTTTAGTTATGCTAATAAACGCTTTGATAAGAACAAGTTTACAAGAACAACGAGGCTCGAATTGACCAAAATCTAAGAACAATTTAAGAACAAGCTCAGGCAGAGGCTCGATAACTATGAACCGAATCCTTCAGGTAAACTTGACCAATGGTCGTAATTTGACGTAGCAACACCTTATAAAACATAAAAAGATTCATCAGTAATTAATCTGAGCAACAAAAACTGCTCAACAAACAATAAAGGTAGCTTGTCTCTAAACACAACCTTACAATCCATCTGCAGTGCAAGGCATTTCGTTTTACAATACTTGTTTCTATTTTGTTTCTATTTTAATACAAGCCGCTTATAGAATAAGAACAAATTGAGAACAAAATTGAGGCTGAAGCTGCCCAAAAATTTTAAACAATGAGCCTAGGCAAAGTTTACTGGTTCATATAAAAAAAACGTGTAACTGTGCTCTACTTTCCCTGGAGCAGTCTTAATCTCTGCTTGTAATTTAAGATTCTATGTCGCTCAGAGTGTTTGCAGCTCCCACACTAGTGAAATAAGATAGGCACAACACAAAGATAAAATAAGTAGTGTGAAAAGATGTGAAATAGCTGTGAAATGGCATAAGCATGAATCAAGCCGAGCACAAAAAAAATAAAACCCTCCGTTCTTCTTGTTTTTATGTTATGATTGTTTCACGTTTATTGCATAGTGTGAAGAGTTCCGACACAAATATAAATAAGCACAAAAAGAATGGAAGGTTTTGTTTTTTTGTACTCGGCTAGTTTCGTGCTTATGCGCATGCATGCTATTCTACAGTGATTTCATTGCTATTACACGTCTGTTCACACTACTTATTTTTCCTAATAAATACTATGTTATGCTTATCTTATTTCACCAGTGTAAACTAGGCCCAAAGGTGTAGGCGCTCGCAAAAATTATAGCCGTGCTTGTACATTGTTTGCCTGGTGCACACGTTTACCATTAATTTTACCATCCCTAATCAAATATAGATACAACTGTATTTGTTTATTTTCATTATAATTCCTCTTTCCTATTACCCCACCATGCACCGAGGATAAATAAATTTACACGAGTTTCCGATTTTTGATCAGGCCATAAAAATTGAGAAAAAATGCTTGCACGTTGTTGTAAAGTTTCAAAATGTAATTAGCAGTGCCGCCATAGTGACTGGTGTTTAGATTCAGTTGTACCGTGTATACTGTTACCGGCTCTGAAAATGACATCGGGTAAACTTATCTAAAAGCTGGTTAACTTTAATCCTGGATTAAGCCAAAATTCAAATGGCAGTTTCTTCACAAAGAAAAAATATTTCTATGTACGCCCATCGCCCCTCCTTGTCGCGGACTCCCATACGATCGCTTCTATAATTCAACCTTTCGCAGACGGACTCCTTGAATTTACACCCGTCCAGTTCGGCTATTTACTGATGAGGCCTGCCATACCAACACTTGAAAGCACACTTACAGATGTCTTTGAAACGTAATTTGGTCGGCCCACGCGACGGGGACGATGAACTACTTTGCTAAAAAGGAACTCTCTTTGAAGTATGCGGTTTTCCATACGACAAACGCGGCATAGCCATCGCAGATGACCTAGAACTTACCAACTTTAACTTGATGTCTTCCACACCTGCACCCCTCGGAACCTCTTCATTGCACACAAAGTGGTCCCATTTAATCTTTAAGATGAGATGTAGAAGATGCTGCTGTATTGTGCAGAGCTATCTGACTTGGTTCTGGTATCAGTGGAGTTCATGTTTCACTATGCTAACATATAGAAAATACTACCACGAATACAAAGTACGTTTCTAGATTTTTTACGGAAAGACAGTATTAAAACCGGCCTGAAATTTCAACCCAAATTATTGTCTGTATGAAACTGAAGATAGGAACATAAATTAAAATCTCTACCCTAGGTTAGTAACGCTTTTTAGCAAGAGCCGTGCAGTAAATTTTGCCGAGTCTCATTGTTATCAATTTTTTGGCTATTTCAGCCTCGATTTGTTTTTAATTTGTTCTTATTTCTGTGAGCGGATTATGTTGAAGTACAAACAACACAGAAACAAGCATGGGAAAACGAAATGCCTCGCACTACAAATGTATTGTTAGGCTGTATCAAAGGCAAGCTACCTTCATTGTTTGTTGCATGAACAGTCTTCAGTGCTCAGATTATGATAAATCTTTTTGTGTTTTATACGGTGCTGCTGAGTTAAATTACGAGTATCGGTTAAGTTTACCTGAAGAATCTAGTTCTCAGCCTGAGCTTGTTCTTAAATTGTTTTTAATATCTTAGTCAATTCGATCCTTGTTGCTCTTATAAAGTTGTTCTTATAAAAAAAAAACACGCGTGCAGGGTCCATGTTTCGCTAGGCTACCGTAGAAAACGCTACCACGAATATGAAGTACTTTTTTGGATTTTCTACGGAAACAAAGTATCAAATCGAAACTTCTACCCAAATTAGTCTGTATGAAATTGGAAGCGAGGAACATGAATTAAATCTCAACCCTGGAGTAGAACTAATCGCCGACTTTTGAACAACTTGGACTGGACTTTTTAGTATACGCTTGAAGTCTTGAATACTTGAGCACTGAACCCGAAATAAATATTCTCGTGACTAATTATAGAGCTCTGTTTTTATTGTATATCAACACAACCTATTGACCTTATCTTTTAAACTTTCATATACCTGTCATAAGATGCATGTTAAGTATATATTTTTATGTTGTTAAATAAGAAGCTTTTAGAGTTATGGACTGTATAAAATATACAATTGTACAAGTTTTATGGTGGCTGTATCCAAACGTCCCCTGCATAGCTATTTATAAATTGAGCTTAGTGCTTCTTTATAGTAAACTTTCGAAGTTCATACTTTTTTTATTAGCAAAGCAACCTAAAGTTAATACTAAAAACCAAACTTTCTGTTGAACTGCAAATTGCTTTTGAGGCAAATCTGTAAGATTTTGTTTTATTGAGTGTCTGTGTTCGATTTTGTTGAAAACCGCGTCTTTTCTTTCTAAAAGAAACAGAGAAGTTTTCTGTCTCTACCTCCTTTTAGTTCTAGAAAACTGGCATTTTCATAGTTACAACCGTTTTATTCAGAGAATCTCATGCTGAACAGCTACGGGGAATTTGAAACATGTGTTAGTAATGAATCCCGCTGAGGTTCTATCAAACACTCTCCATCATGCACTGCAAGACCCCTCTAAACAATCCAACGACAACAGTCAACAATTCTTTTATAGCTCAGAAGACAGTTTTCTTTGCAAAACAGCTGATGACACATGTTACATTGATCTACGGTTTCGAACTTCAATAAAACGGACTTGGCGCGCTCACCCATATGCTTTTTCAAACTTGAAGCCTCCTTTCATATTTTCTCTTCGGTCTTTCTGTTCAGTGTTTAAGTACGCCAATTGATACGTCACTACATAATTTCAAAAGAATAAAATGACAGTTTTAAGCTAAAGTGTTTGATATACGATTTTATTTGATACAAAGAATATAATTCTGTATACCGTTCCAAGTAAGATAAGCAATTAAAATTCTTTAAAAGTTTCGGTAAGATTTTATATTTAAAGTAAACATTTGCAATGGTGATTTTTTCACTTTCTCTTGAGTTTCTAAGGCTACGATTATAACTGTCTTACTCGCAACTGTCGGAACGTTTGATCATTGATAATCAAACTTCTTGACCATTTGTTTCTAATGCTGATACAATATAAAAGAAATAATCGCATTTAGTGATAACGGACCGTCTGATGCGTTTATTTGCACTGTTGTAAGATCTTAACCAAAATCTAATCAAATTTTGTTAATTGTTAATTAAAATCTACTTGTATAAAAAAGGAACGGTTTCTTATTTTCTTTGTTAGAAGTTTGAAGTTTTAATATCAATATCTGTTTCTTGACGTGAGCAGAGTTATCCTGCACACCAGATCAATCACAACACTAAACCGTCTGCGGTTTATTTAAGTGCCAAAGAGGATCAAATACGTTATACAAACTACAGGACAGTTCCGTTTCTATAATGTCTATCTTGTTAATTCGCTGTTAATTACTTAATAGTGACAAGATTGCCCTTTAAGCTATGAGAAGGGATCGAATTCTATTTTGTACATAATGTGAGAGACAGTTTCTTGTTTGTGCCGAGAAACTCTTTAATTCTTAGCGGATAATTCATTAGTTTAGATTGTTTTGGGCTTCAAAACGTTTAGTATTTATGAATTAGATGACAACTCTTAAATGACCACAGGACAGCAGTAATTAGTTTTGCTGAATCGTATAGTTTTTGCCCTAAAGAAAAATTACTGGGTTCCGATTTTGCCAGCTTTGCTATTCAGATGATAATTCAATCAATGGTCCATGATACTTTAATAGAGAGTTTCAGCGATAATTATGCGTAAACACCCAGCCCCTTTTCTGCCAGAACAATTAAAACTGTTTTCCTTTTTCTCACTTTCTTTTGTAAGATCCCGAAAGCAATATATTTAAGAAATAAATTCTTTTTGAGCATGTTGTACACATACCTGTCTTTTACTTTTATATTTATATTTATGCAAAGCGTTCTTACTTGCCTTGCAAGTTGGTAGACATACTTACTGATATAAAGTTTGCATATTTGCAATTACATCTTGGCACACAACTGTGATTGTGCGTCTTAATATTTGTTGGTGAGAAATGTGTACGAATAAAAACAAACCTCGATGTCGTTTATTCGAGCAAGTACACAATTACACCCCGCTGTATGAGAACAATAAAGCACCCTATTGGAATTTTAAATCCATTGGTTCTTTGTTGCGAAACACAAGTAGAATAAGTAACGCTTTAGCTGTTCTTTCGAGTGCTAAACAGTTTAGAATTGCCTTCCTTCCGCTCTTAAACTCCAAGATAAACAGGACTTAAGGGCTTTGTGCTTTATTGTTAAAAGTCTTTACCAAGGTTAACTACTTTTCTTCAAACACCGGACAAACCTCTACGCCACGCAGATGTTTTTCTTTTTTTAACCTTGACATGCTTCATGTCACTTGCAAGATTTTTACCAGACGCCTTGTATATCAGAATATATTCCAGTCGTAAGAGTGATTGCTTGGATAGAGGTTCAATATTCAAACATCCTTGATTTATTTAAAGTACCGGCCAGACTGCTCCTTGAATACTTACGCGGCGCTTTTGATGTATTCGCAGCGTGAGCTGCTAAACTGTGTTCATTGGAAAGTAACACAGCCAGAGATTAGATATTAAAGACAGTGATAGTTATTGTAAAAACGGGGTCTTCTTGTTCTCTGCTCCGTCAACAGATGGCAGAGAGGAGAATAAAAAACACAATTAGCTATAGTTCAAGCAACAACAAAGCGTCAAGTCGTCATAATCAAGTTATTGTCAAGTGAATAAGCTAAAGATGCTAATCAAAGTTTTAGAATAAAGGACAATAGGTGTTGTTCTTGCTTGTTGAATATCGCCCAAAGTCTATTTTACCATTAGTTACACAATTGCAATCAAACCAAAATTGCCCAAGGACAAAACGAATACAATTACTTCTAGGCCGAGAAAGTTTGACAACTTGCAATCATTTCACACGTGTCGGCGGGGTATCTACAAAGTTATACACATTCCTCTTGGTTCTTAGCCTTCAAGGATTATTTGGAAACGTTTCTCTGCAAATTTGGCGCAGTAGAAGGTAAATACATTTTGCAACTTTTTAATAAAATGCCGGATTTTGGTAAGCCACATTAACTTGTGAGCTATTATGTACTGGGTTGCTTGAATACAAAACATCACATTATGAAGGTGTGTTCACTTACGAAGTAATTTACACCTGCAAGCCGAGTTAATTGTTGATTGAATACACACATGGTATTCAAAATCTCATTGACCACGAGGAAAACATTTTGTCTTATAGATAAGCTACCACTCCTGCGCCAGCCACACGGAGAGAACGTTATCCAGGCTCTAGGATCTATCTAGCTTGGACGTCGCTTTCCAACTATTGTCTTTCGCTAAACTATTATAGTTACTAAATAGCTGATAACATCGTTATATCATCAATGGATAATAATACGTATCAGACAATGGAAGCTCGTGATGAACGTCAGACCTGGGGAACTTTGCAGAATGTCCCGCTAGCTCCAGAGACGCCGTTATTTGACGCAAAAGACAGAGATCTGTCGTCAAGTGAGACAAAAATGGAACAGACTGGCATGCTATTGGAAGGTAGCTGCACCGAACGCCAAGATCAACGTTGTCTAGCACGCGAGGAGGCGCGCGAGGAAGACGTTGGCCCAGACGGAAAAAGAAACCGTAGCAATCGGAAGTCCCGTCGAAGACCTCCATACTCCTACATCGCCTTGATTGCCATGGCCATTCAAAACTCTCCGGAGAAAAGGTTAACACTGGACGGAATCTGCAAGTTTATAAGAGACCAGTTCCCCTTCTACCGCGAGACGTACCCTTCGTGGAAGATCTGTATCAGAAACAATCTGTCTCTCAACGACTGCTTCATCAAGACTGGTATCAAATCAGATGAGCCTCTAAAGGGTAACTACTGGACATTAGATCCAGATAGTTATAACATGTTTGAAAACGGTAGTTTTCTTAGAAGGAAAACACGATTTAAACGCCACGATGGCAGGATTGATAACAAGAACCTTGTTTCTGACAGTAATTCGTTAGCATTTGCGTCTCCCGTGGAGTTGCAGTCTCGGCCGCTTTTTCCATCGCCGTACGGATTCAACCCACTTGAACCACCAAAAATCCCGGGGTTTTCGCCTTTCCTACCGCTACAGTATTACAGTTCCCCAAGTACAGATTCTCTGTTGGCCGGGCTTCCACCTCAACTTCCCTTCTTACCCGGTTATTACCAGCATATGAACTCGCCGCATGTCAACTGCCCGCAGTGTACTCTTTGTGAGGGAACTAAAAGCTCTCATCCTTACATCAGAATCTAGATTTATTATCAAACTTTATTGCCGAATTGAGCACAGAACTAGTACTGCATGTGTTTACTGGTTGAAGAGTCTTTGTCCAAAGACATTTTTGTGTTAACTGTTATAAAAACGCTAAAAAAGAAAATTTGCAACATTTTGTCTTAGAAGTGTAGGACTTTAACTGATGTCTCTCGATGTTAAAAACATTTAAATTTATTAAAGCTTTTTAAGTAAGTTATAAAAATCTCCGCACATTAAGGATTTGCTTCAGTTTCCCCAACGTTTATGTACGAATGTCTCGGGTTTTCTCTTTTATTTAGCTACTCTAGCGGCTGAATATTGTAGTTTTGAGAGAGTTAATTGTGTATCTAAACAGTCTTACTGTTGTATAAACCGTAGGAAAATGCGATTAACCACGTCTAGAAACTAAAATAGATTTATTAACACAGAGTTTATGTAACTAATAACCAAAAATATGTAAATAGATGGCTGTACATTTACTCACAACTAACATAAAACTGTAAATAGATATGATATTTGTAATTCCATATTCTGAATAAAATGAAAAAAAGTCCTCTATGTAGCATTTTGATGTGCGGTCTTGTCTTATCGACATCTATTGCTTTTTTTCTGCGGGTGACTAAGCCCACAGCGGTTGTCGGAAATATAGTGACCAAGAGTCGTTGTTCTTGCTCAAAGTCCAAAACAAAATTGTTTAAGCTATCATTGCTGTTACTAAAAGAAAGACATCTTTGCAGGTTCGGCATTGTATCTTTAATAAAACCAGATTTAAAACCTCCAGTCGACTTTTTATTTGAAGAACTGACTTGTTTGATTGGAGAGCAGTTATAAAATATATGAGATTGTTAGTTTTAGTCTTTTCGTAGAGATATTGAATAGAAATCAAAATATTTAGTTTTAACTACATTTTGAAGTCATGAACTGCACAAGAGACTCAATTCTAAAGTGTAAACCTTTTTCTGAACTAGACGAAGACATGATTATCTTCTCTTTGGGAACAGATGTGTTTGTTTCTCGCTAACAAAACCATAAAAAATGATTTTAAAATCGTGGGAGATCAAGTGAGAAAACATGTTTAAAATGCCTCCCTATCAATGCTTATTTTAAATCTAGGTTATCAACAAACTTTACGCAAACAAATAAATGCCTTACGGCCGTTTTGAGTCGATTACCATCTTATCAATGCAAAAACATTTAATCTATTTAGAGAAAATATATAGTTTGTAGCGCCTGTAGTGACATGAACGTTAAAATAGCATTCTTTAGAGATGTTCTGAATACAGCTAGCAAACTTTATGATTTAATGGCTTACAACTCCTACTGAGTCAATAATTACAAACCAAATAGAATGACAAGTTTCTTTTAGTTGTATTTTTACGTTGTAGTTGAGCTGTTTTTTCTTATTGTACAAAATCTTTCTCTCAATGAAGCAAATAAAAGCACGTAAATAGGCTCTATTTTTTCAATGGATGTACTATCATTTTTAAACGTTCCCTATAGAGTTGAGGTTATAGTCTTTATGTTCTTTGGTCAAAAGAGTGGAACAATTATAGCATTATTCTTTGTTTTCAGTTTTGTTGCTTTGCATGTACAATAATGGGCTACAAATCCAACTTTGGCCACCTCGACACGACCATGGGGTATATGTATTGTTTGAATGGACTAGCATGTTGCAATCGAATAAAGGAGAGAGTGATGTATGACCTTATCTTTTCTAGCGAAGAGTTTTTAATTTGTCCGTTTGTTTGTTTTTTCGATCAAGTTCATTTCCAATCCTGCAAAATCTTTTTGCAAATGTGTGTTGATCTAAGATGATAACTTTCAAACCTGGTGTATTTGGAAACAGAGAAGACGATTCACTACTATGATTGTGCGGTTTTATATAGTTAAATGAAGTCTTGTCTATCTACACAGCTTCGCGTTATTCTGGTTGCATCACATTCAAATTTTCTTTTGTGCGAGCCTGTGTTAAAATTAACATTAATTCAAATCAGTATCAAAGCATTAATATTTACAATCTCGAAGAACACATTGCTGAAACAAGAAACTTATACACCTGCTAATTACTATTATTGAAAAAGGCAATGACAAAGACGGCAAATAGAATTATTACTACAAATTTCTAACTGCAGTAGTTTATTTAACGCACAACTTAAAACTGTAAGTTGTTGGAGTGACTCCCCGTCCCATCTTGTGTCTGAGATAAAAAAAAAAAGTCAATCAAGGATTTCTTAACAATGAAATTTAGGTCACAGCCCATTGCTGAATTTCCTATAGTAAATCCCATTAACCGAGGGCAAATATCGCTTTACCAACAAAAGAGCTTTTTCCAAAGGTTAACACAAAATTGTTTTTGTTCAAATCCTGTAATTAAGCTGATTTTAAAGATCAAATCTTTTCATAAATGATATTGGCTCAAGAGTTGATATCAGAAGGTATTTTTACTTTTGTTCTAGTCTCTTCTGTACCAGTTCATTAAACCAACTTTAATGGTTTTGATCCACGATTGTTTCTTGTGATCATCCGCTGAAAAGCTAAACGCAATATTGGTTTTTCGGTTGGGAAAGTTGAAGACTGCGATTCCTGTCTGTAAGATGTTACTTCTTGATCATACTCAAATGCGCTAATACTGCACGGACACAAAGCAATTTTTTTGAATAACTGTCAATAAGTCTAAGTGCAATTCAAACTAAACACTTGAACAAAAAAACTGGCATCTGTATCAAGAATCACCTGCTGGTCGCAAGAAAACTGAATAGTGCCCTTCGTGTTCTAATTGAAAATATATTGTTTATTGAATTGAGATTATCCAATTCTAGTCTGGTGTGTTAACAATTAAATTTTGAAAGGATGACCGATCAAAATACATGAAAGTAGCAAACCAAACGTTTGTTTATAGAATGAACAAAGGCGAGTCCATATATCTCTGATATTAGGCATCACAGGATAACAAACAGCTGTTCACTTGAACTTTCTTGTAAGATGTTTGTGACTTGGAAAATTTTTGTTAGTTCATATTTGTGTCTGCCAGGTATTTAGGAAAAATGAAAAAAGAGCCATCTTACACAAAAATATCTTTTTCTCATAGTATAATTTAGCAGTTGAGACCTTTCAATTTCCTTTTCACCAATTCATGCAAAGATATCGCTGAATAGAAATTTACGTTTGGTCGAAAAAAGTGTAAACTCAACGGTCTCCGTTTTGATATTCGACCATGCGAGATGGGTCTTTGTTACAGCCGGTTCGATAATCACTTGCATTTCTAATTACTAGGCGTCCATTGAAAACCTGAAAGAAACACAATTTCGGTGTTTCCCTATACAAAAATCAATTCAAAAAACACCAGATTTTTTTTTCAGTCATAAAATCTTTTCAGTTGCTTTGGTCATTCTTTGGTACACGGTCTGGTATCGTAAACCCAGTTTTTATTGGTGGCATCGGATCAGGTGACAATGCTATTAAATAAAATGATTTAACATTGTTAAAAAGTCAGAAAATTTATTAATGTACCAAAGATGTCCTCCTTGATCACCAAGAAAATAAATATCGAAAAAGAGTTCAAACATAGCAGATCCGTGTCGAATGAAGTTTTTGTCAGATTGTACATGAAAAGTAAACGGAGATTTTTTATCTTGCGGCATAGTTTTATTTGCATGAGCAGAGGTCAGACGGTAATGATGTTCCATTTACTTTGTAACACGCAATTTGGAGTCATAATGAAGTAACAATTATAAGTTATAGTGTATTTGCAAGGTTTTAAAGCTTAATTGACTAGGAATGTGATTTTGAACAGTGACCTTCAACTTGACATTTTGAAAAGTTAGTCCAAGGAAAAAGCTGTGAAACAACGCGTTATAAAATATTGAACGGGCGGAAGATCCAGCAACCATAACTCTTTCATTATTAGATCATTTATCAATAATTACAATAATAGCTGCTACTACAAAAAGCTAAATTACGTGGGCGCCGTTGCCACTGGGCACTGATAAATGATAACTGGAGATTGAATTGCGTGAACACAGCAAAGATTTATGGATTGCAGTAAATAAATAAATCATATCTGGCTTGCAGTCGCCCTCCTTTGCAGTCAAGTAGTAAATTACGAGATGTCCAAACGAGGTCGAACCACAAACGTTTTCAATCTGACACCAAAAAAACTTTCCTTACGCTCTGTAGATTTCTAACTCCCAAAATTAACTTTTACCCCAAAATCCTGCGTAGAAATGAAACAGGAGTTACTGACTCGGCCGGGAGATTGGGCAACTAATCCCTGCAAACGATTTGTTGTAGAGACTAATTGCCTATTTGAGCTGCAATTCTGGGGCTGGCATTTTGTTTCTTTACAAAGTCTGAACATTACTTTTAAACCAGGGTAAATCATTTTTAAGGATTAATTCAAATTTGAGTACAAGGACTTATTTTATTATCATAAAAAGTACAATAGATTTGTTCCTAAGGTCTTACAGCGTAAAAGAGTACAATACTCAATGGAGATACGCGTTCCTAGACGTAAAGCGTAAAATTTAAACAAGTAAACAAGACCTTGTACTCAAATTTGAATTAATCCTTGAAAATAAAGTCAGGATGACTTCGAAACGTCGGATATTCGCGTTAATCTTTATTTTCAATAGTTTCGGTTTAACCCAGGGTTAAAGTTAACCCCTTTTGAATAATGTTAACTGTGCCCAGAATAACAGTAAAACTGGGAAAAGGGCTGAATCCGTTTGCTCTAATGTGCACCATGTTTAATAAACAAAAATCTCCGGTACCTTTACATCTTGCCTTAACCAGTATCTTTCCTTTCCCATTTTCCCTTTACTTTTGTTTCACCTTGCCGATACCATTAGCTTTATCTGTTTATCTTCTCACCTTTTACCTCTCTTCTTTACTTGAATATTAATTAGTTTACATTTATGAGAGCTTTACTTTAACCTTTTACAATTATCTTTACCTTTTACCTTTATCTTAATCTCTATTTTTACCTTTATCTTTACTTTTACCTTTATCTTAATCACTACCTCAACCTTTATATTTATCTTTACCTTTACCTTAATCCTTATATTTAACCTTTACTTTTAACTTTTACCTTAACCGTTATCTTTACCTAAATCGTTACCTGTACCTTTTCACTTAACCTTTTACCTTTATCTTTATCTTTATCCGTATCCTTGTCCTTGTCCTTGTCCTTGTCCTTGTCTTTCTTTGTCTTTGTCTTTGTCTTTATCTTTACCTTTACCTTTACCTTTATCTTTGTCTTTATCTTTATCTTTATCTTTGTCTTTATCTTTACCTTAATCTTTACCTTTTACCTTTACTTTTTGCCTCAACCTTTATCTTAACTTTTTACCTTTATCCGGCTTTACCTTTACTTACCATTGTCTTTATCTTTACCTTTACCTTTACCTCTACCTTTACTTTTACCTTAACCTTAGCCTTTTACCTTTATCTTTACCTTTACCTTTACCTTTACCCTTACCTTTTCCTGGATTTAATCAAGATTCCTGTCTTCTCAACTTTTTTGGGAGGTTCCTTCTCCTGGGGCATCTCAAATCTCCTATTGTAAATAATTTTATTGCCAGCTTTTGTGAACATTTGTGGGCTTATAATTGAAGTGATATTTGAACTTTAAATTTTGAAACTATTTTAATTTGAGCAATTACAGAACTCTAACTCTGAATTTCTGGAGCTCGGTAATCACTCCTTTTATTCTAATAGAGTAAACTCTTCTGGAACCTTGTAATTGCTACAGAAACGTTTTAGGGATTTCTTAACCATTTCAAGCAAAAAATAACATTTACTTTTACGTTTACATTTATTTACCTATTTATTTACATTTGATTATTACATTTATTATAATTACATTTTTTACATTTATTTAAATTTATTAATACCTTACAAAAAAATGCAGTAAATTTAGCATCATGTTAACGGCAAACTGAGGCTAGCGGTTTGAGGCTTTTGGTTTACTGTAGATTCTATCTTATTCTAACTGTGGAACAAAATGAATAACCACGAAACAACAATTCCGTCGGTATACGTTGGATCAATTAGCTGATCGAATTGGGCTCACAAAATATGAAATATAAATGATAAAGAATAGCCAATACAACGTAGATTTTAAATTTTGAATTTTATAGAACAAAAAATTCAAAATAAAATCTACGTTGTATTGGCTATTCTTTATCATTCTTATTCTAACGTATTTCGCCATCTAAAAGGTATTTTCTAAAAAACACAGAGGATATCTGAGTTAAACTCCAAATATTCTTGGCACGCATGTGTTTGGAAGCCTCGACCAGCCAATTTGTTTTCCTGTTCTAGCATCATTTGCACTTCTTCATTTTTATCGTCTTGAAGTTCATACATAATTCATAGTTTTCGACTAAAAATAGCCGACCGTGGAATCGTCGTAAACAGAGAATTCATGTTTCGAGCTTTAAACTTGATATAAATGTATTCAGAAGGCAAAAGCCTTTGCGTACGTCACTTACTGCTGTGTGGCCATCTTCCCGTCAAACGTGTGCCATGAAATGCAAATGTGACGACAAGGCAGGGGCTCTGCTCGAGGTTAGGACTGACGGGGGAGGGGAGGGGGGTCTCCTAAGAAACACAGGAGTGGGTTCCCTGGTGATCACGATTTCCTCAAATTTGCCGTTTGACGTAAACGCAATGTTAACTAATATGTATTTCCGATAACTAATAAAGTCAATAGTTTTAATTATTAATTTATACAAATTGATTAACTAATATCTGAATTCTAAAAAACTCTATCTGAAAAATCCTGATAACAGTATTAACTGCTATCAAAATAATCGAAATTGCCCTCAATTTCATCGGTTTCAATTGATTTCGATTGATTTGCCAGAGTTCTTTGAAGTGACACAAAGGAGGATGCACAGCATGATTTTAGACCCCGCGCATTTTTGTTCGAAACCACTTACATTTCAATACGTTACGCCTTCTGTCCTAACTAAGACGCTGAGCCTTTTCGGCGAAACCGCATCACTTTGAAGACTCTCTCGAGAAAGGTGTCCAAATGAAAACGTGTTCGTATCGTCCTCGTGTGACAGTTAAAACGGATTGTAATGAAAACGATGACATCATCAGCATCTTGTGAGTGGTACCTAGGCTTCGCGTCCATGCGAAATCTCTTTTGAGTATGACATTGTTTAAGTTACGTCACACATACCCAATTCAGCGCTTTCGAGCGTTTTAGTGTACACTGTTAAAAATGGTAGTGTGGATGCAGATCGATCGATGCGTTTTCGACGTCACAGAAAACGAAGCCAAATGAAAACGCATTAGTTTAGACAATGCCTTGTTCTCAACTTTGTTTTATTTACAATAATTTCTTTGTTAATGGGGGTAAAAACACTGACAAAGGTATTCCATGTGGGAACTGCTCTCCAACTTCTTTTCTGAAGGGCAATTTTCCTGACTCAATGTTTCTCTCCCCTTTTACATTAGTTGAAGTTGATTAATGGACAATAACAAATCCATTAGTCCCTATATAGCACTCCAATCCCATTGCTAAAAATTCTTAAGTTTCGTATTTCCCCACTTATTTCATCCCTAATTGATGATTCTTTTCTCTGTGTTATTTTCCCTAATAAACTTATGTAGGCAAAAGTTACCCCAGTTTTTAAAAATGGCTCTAGGCAAGACAACGATAACTATAGCCCAGTATCAGTTCTATCTATTTTTAGTAAAATTTTTGAAAAGGCTATGTTAAAGCGCCTTTATGGTCATCTTGAATATCATAACATTCTTTGTCCACTTGAATTTGGCTTGAGGCAAAAGTGTTCGACAAGTCGTGCACTGATATAAATTACTTAATTAATCCGTAACTCAATTGACAACAATGAGTTTGGCTGTGGCATTTATTGATCTAAAAAAGGCGTTCGACATAGTTAATCATTTCATTGATTTATCAAAACTGAATCATTACGAAGTGAGAGGTAAAGCCTATTTTTGGTATCAATCGTATCTGTCGAACAGATAACAATTTGTATGTATAAATGGCCATAAATCTGATTCTTTGTCAATCATGCACTTGTCGAGTACCTCAGGGATCCATTCTTGGACCCCTGTTGTTTTTACTATATATTAATGATTTACCTAACACCACGAAACTGCTTAATTTTCACTTATTTGCTGATGACACTAAATATATACTGTTCACATAAAAACCTTAATGATCTTGAAATAATCCTAAATCAAGAGCTCCATGCAGCGGCTGAGTTAATGAAATCTAATAGACTAGCTCTCAATATTTTGAAAACTAATTTTGTTCTTTTTCATTCTAAGAGACTTAAACCATAATACAAGTCATTAAATTTAAAAATTGATGGTATGAACATCCAAGAAGTTTCCACGGTCAAATACTTAGGTGCCACTTTCGATCTGAAGTTTGACTTGGAAAAGTCATGTTAATGAACTCTGCCTAAAACTATCGAAAACTGTAGGCATATTTTCCAAATTAAAGTACTATGTCACTGTTGATATACTTCTTATGCTTTACCATTCCCCAATTTACCCCTTTCTTACTTATGGCATTAAAGTTTGGGGTCTCACATACCCAACCTATCTAAAACCAGTAACTACTTTACAAAAACGAGTCGTCAGAATTATGACTTCTCTGACCCTAGATCTCATTCTTAGCCATTGCTGAAATCTCTCAGACTCCTGATATAATTCATCTTAAAATTCTCTCTGTTTTCATCAGTGGTATCATAAATTAAGACCCTCTTGTTTTGTTAATTATTTAAACCCAGTATTTTCTATTTAATAATTAGAATACGAGCTCGCAATTTCTATCGCCTGATAGAATGACGAGGGCGAAGCTCGAGTCATTCTATCTATTAACGATAGAAATTAAGAGCGAGTATTCTAATTGTTTTAGTAGAAATTTCTGAAGAAGAAACAAAAGAACGATACTTTTTT
>JAOBYJ020082733.1:0-10718 GCA_025403565.2 Palythoa heliodiscus
ACAAAACACTTAATGACTGCTCCCTCGGAAAACATCTGTTTTGTTTCCCTCGAATCTTGACTTCGTCTCGGGAAACATTTGTGATTCTCGGGAAACAAAACAGATGTTTCCCCGTGAGCAGTCATTAAGTGTATATTGTTTGCGAAAACTGCGAAGCAAATTGACTGCAATGTGCACAGTTGCACTGTTTCAATAACAAAAAGAATCTCACACAACAAATTTTAATGAAAACTCCTACCGTTTGAGAGAAAACGGTTAAAACAGACTTTTGTACCGTGAGTTTTTCAGCTTGGTTGGTATATACTAAGACAGTTATTTACCTCAGTGTCTGTACCATTACGATTGTCAATTGGCAATGCCATTATCATAGCTATTGCTGTTGTCAGTATTCTTACTGCTACTACTTCTATGATGCTACAGCTGTTACTACTACCACTACGACTGCCACCGCCACGTATATTACTATACTACTACTACCACTACTACTGCTACTACTACTGCTACTACTACTACTACTACTACTACTACTACAACTACTGCTACTGCTACTACTACTGCTACTACTACACTACTACTACTGCTACTACTACTCTTATCTGATACAAGATACTACATCCTTCCCTTCTTGGGATTTGAAATCACATGGCAAACTAAGTAATTCATTGGCATAAATGACAGCTACAGTAAATGAGATAAATCAAAATTAATAGTGTTGTCAATTAATCAATAATGAGTGTCAATCAGAGTCAATTAGCTGTAATCAATCATTACCTGATACGAGATAAGTACTACAAACAATAATCACAATCTTTAAAGTCCTATTTATTTTTTGCTGATCAGTTATAAAAATTATTTATAATAATGCAAGTTAAATCATTGCAATCTATTCTTGATCCCAACTTTACTATCAAATGGACCTCAAACAACATCTCTTGTTTTTAATGTATTTTTAAATTTGATTAGTATTAATATTTATACATTAATCTGTTTTTATTTTTGAATTACAGTTGTTAGGTTTTCAACATGGCTTTGTATTATTGCTGTTTGATCAGTTTTCTTATTCTTATCTCAAGGTAATAAGGGAACCTATGTAATCAACAAACAGTCACCCAATAAACAAATTTGGCTGTCATCACCATTCAGGTAAATAAACAGAAAGTTTAAAAAGTCAATCAGTTTGTGACTCTGATTTTCCTTTTATTCTCGCCTATAGTAAAAGAAAATCAACAAACTAGTTATATCACACAAATGTACGTTGTAACGGCACCGTTACCATGTAAATTAATTTATATTATCTTTCTGACTTATTTTCTCGCATTTCCTTTTGTTTTCGTATCATATGATTTTTTTTAAGTTTTGTTCAAGCCATGTTTTTCTAATCAGTTGCATATCACTCGGCTTTTCATGAGCACTCAATTCGTTCGTCAAGTTCATCGATATCTATCAAGAACTGTTGTTTTATGGCTCATTTGGCTAAATCACCTTTATTGTCTTACAAGAAATTGAAAATCAGTAATGTACAGTTCAATTAAATCGGTCTCTTCATTTTCTTCGAACTGAAATTAATAGCAGTTATTATAATAAATACATATTATACTGAACTAAACTCCACATTACTCTAATATCCTCCACTACCAAGCATGTTGGAAACGTTTATAGATCTAGTGTTCAGTAGTAGTTTTGAGGCCATATATAGTTGAGGACCTAATTTTCAAAATTGGGGGCACATCCTCTAGGTGCTGGGTTTTGCTCTAATATCTGCAATCGGTTAGACCTTCACATCTTCTCAGATAAGGACATTAAACTATAGGTTTTGTCTCTTGACTCTATGTGCTGCCCAGGTTTTTGCTCTTATATTTGCAAATGATTAGACGTTCACGTCTTCTCAGATAAGGGGACATCAAACCATGGGTCTAGTCTCTTGACTCTTGGTGGTGGCTTTTGCTCTAATATCTGCAGATGGTTAGACCTTCACGACATCTCAGATAAGGACATTAAACCATAAGTCTTGTCTCTTGACTCTAGGTGCTGGCTTTTGTTCTAATATCTGCAAATGGTTAGACCTTCACATCTTCTCAGAAAAGGACATTAAACCATCTATGGTCTTGTCTCTTGACTCTAGGTGCTGGCTTTTGTTCTAATATCGGCAAATGGTTAGGCCTTCACATCTTCTCAGATAAGGACATTTAACCATAAATGTAAGTCTAGTCTCTCTACTCTCTCTCTCGTGGAACTCACAGAACCCATGCATTTGTCAAAAAAGGGCAGGGTAATGATCCTGTTATAATTGTGGTTTGTCTGTTACATTAAAGGCAGTACTTAATGTTTCAAAAATATATGAATCGCATTGAACTTGTATTAAATGAAAGCACTTAGAACAGTGGTGAATACGGTAAGCGATATATAAATACTATTATTATTATTATTATTTTTATTATTATTACTATATTATTATATACATTCTTATTCTTATTATCATTATCATTATTTGCACTTGCTGCAATTGCTAAGTCCTGATGACCAGAAATCAATAATTAAAATAATAATAATAATAATAATAATAATAATAATAATAATAATAATAATAATATTTATAATATAAAACAATACCTAAATTTTGTTTTTATTTTTGTGCTCTGTTTGCTGTTGCAGTGGCCCCAAACGATATGACTTTATCAATGGCAAATGGATGTATTCACACGATGGCATCTCTCTACATGAATTGTTGACAAGAGAAATTTCCGAGGTTTTTAAAAGAGAAATTGAGTTCAGAAACTTGCCTTTTGGTTGTAATACATGAGGGGGAAATGGCCGATTTAGCAGATTGAAGAAATTGCTATAGAATACCATCTCTATGTTTAGAAGTATCACTGCATCAGCGATTTACAAAAGAACTAGGGAGCTTTATGGCAATGTACATTAAGTGCAGTTTATTTACTAGAAATGAAAGTGTACAGTGCTTCAAGTTCTGATTTAACATGTTCAGAATTAAATTTTATGGTTTTGAATGCCCACACTCATAATTATATGCCATTTACATTCACTTTCCACATCACTGGGACTTAGGAAAACAGTATGTTTTGTGGTCTTGAGACTACCGAGGTGGAGCCAAGGGAAACGTGGCGGTCGAGGGGCCACAAAACTTACTGCTTTCCCGAGGTTCAGTTCAATAAGCATTAATTTTTGTTAAATACCAACTGTCAAAGAAGAAAAAAAAAGTAGCTTTTAAAGAATTTTTTAATATCAAAACCTGTGTATTGTGACCTTCGAAATCACACTGGATTACAAATTAAAGTAAACGTTTTCCATTTACTTTCCTTAAAAAAACTCCTTCATAAACTGGTTAAATATGCAAAAGATTCGATAAGAATGATATCAATTAAGCTTACTTTAAAAAGCTAGGATAAAACTTTCAAAGCTGGGCAACTGGTAAAATTTGTGACAGGCATGCCAAGGTTTTCCCGCTACAACTAATGTCAAGCAAGGTTTCAAAGGTTAATCCACTTCCGGTTTTGTTATTATCGGTCCACAACATATTGTTGCCCACTGAGCGCTTAGTTGGTGGAAAACAGCGAAACTTGTTCACATGCACATGATGTCCTCTCATCCAATAAGAGTACAAGAAAAATAGACTTTGATAGTTGTTTTATAACAATATGAATTATTGTTTTGTTCCCATTGCCGTTACAGATCATTATTTTTAAAATAATAAATTATTGACAACCTGAAGCTTTGTTAGCAGCTAATAAAAATAACACAAACCTAAACAAACACCAGTAATGTGGTACAGTATGCCCCTCACAATCACCATTTCTGGATTATCCACACCACAGATGACCCGCAACCGGTACCCCAGACTTTTATCAATAAAATTAGGGAAACAATCAATAATAGATAACCCACGGCAGCATATAACCTGCACCTGCCTTCATGACAAATAGTACATTAATTCCATTCAAAGGCAACAGTAGTTAATCCTCGGCGAAGGTTACTGTAGTTGGGTCTGTGTATCTGAAGCTGCCTGTGTGTCAGTTATGCCACACCTCACCTATGGAGCGTCTTTTTGTCCTGAAAATGCTGTCATGAATGTACTTGGCAGGAGATGAAGGACAAAATATTTGTGGGATTTTCTATAAAACCACCCTATTGCAGAGATGCAGCACTGCCTCCATTCAAGGCCATATACATACAGTTGGCCATTTTGTTTCATGGCTGCAAAAGACTGGAATGAGTGTTTGAGCTGAGGGTTAATTTTCACTTAAGTGCTTTTCATTTATAAATAATATGGTGCACAGACAAAGTTGCTGTGCTCCCCATCAAGTGGTCCAACACCCTTTTCCACTTCCTTCCATCCCGGACTCCAATCTCTGTCCTGTTGCCGCCATTGACACTACATCTCTCTGGTCCCTGCTCCAACTGATATGCCATTCTTCTGTGCACCTAAGTTGTCTGCTGTCAAGCCTCTCACCTTCCCAGCTGTGCACCGCTCCATCAAAGCAACCATTGCAGCTATTGGACTCGACCCCAACAACTACTCTGCTCACAGTTTTCGATGTGGTAGAGCTTCTTCCTTTGCTTTTCAAGCTGGAGTGCCAGCATCTGATCATAACTCATGGAGACTGGCACTCATACGCTTACAACTTGTACATTCCCTTACCTTTCCGTAAAGTTTTCTGTGTTGCAGACATTATGGCTGTGAAGCTCCTCACAGAGCAGGAATGCTAATTTGTGTTTCTGTTTAGAGTGTAGTTTAGCATTCCAACTACCCACGTTCCTTCCTTCACCCCTTTCCCTATTTCATCTTCCTTTTTTTGGCTCTCCTTTTTTTCTTCATTTTACCATGTTGGGCATTTTTCAACAAAAATTTTCCTGCCCAAACGTGTCTCATACCTTTGTAGTTTCCAGCAATGAGGGACTAAGGTAAATAATTTGGAGTTTTGAGTGATAGATGAAACAAGTTAATTATTTATCTAGATTAGCATTGAACAATTCTCGCTGGAACTTGGCGTCATAATACCTTTTCCTCATGGCTTTTACTAAGGGTAAATAATTTGAACTTTTGAGCAATGGATCAAATGGGCCAGTGAGTATGAAAAAGTACCAGCCATAAGCAAAACTTATATTGGCCCGTATAATTATTTCCACAACTTGACCACTTGCATATTACACTTTAATTTAGCGTTTGAATTTAGACTAAAAACAAGTAGCCTAAACAATGAAAACAAGAACAAATCAATGTGTCATGTAAATGGTTCTTCTAGATTGCTGCCAGTCTTGTGGCTAGCTAGTAGGTCCATTTTTTACGAGCCCAGCACCAAACTTTACTAGTTTTAGACCAGTAGTGGGTAGACTACCGCTAGTTTTGAGCACTTGTACCCAATCCCATCTGCCCCTCACTGGCCCCTTTTGACCAACAGTAAGAACAAAGATTCTAATACACTGAACATTAATTCAACCAGCATTGTTAAAGTTACATAAATTATTATTTCCTCAGAGTATATTTTATTTCATCAAATGTAATTTGACAAGAACATGGCCAAACTACATGTCTTTGATTAAATGAATCCTCGATTCATGCTTTATTTTGTTTTAATTCAAACAATCAATTATTTTGTAGTCTTGGATCATCCCTTAACATTTCCATGATAAAAAAAATATTTAAACTGGTTTATTTTGTTTTATACTGGTAATACACATTAAATTTAACACTTCAGATGTTTTTTCTTCTGTGGCTTCATTGTTTGACAGTTGGCATTGATGATTGCATGGCTTTACCAGCAGTTTACATGCAAGACAAGTCTAAAAGTATTGTCTATAACTGGAATGGATCATAGCCTTGTTCCTTTGCCACTCTTAAGGGTTCAAACAAAGGACTTGGAAGTGAGTTCCACTGTTCCCATGTCCAACCTTTTGGTGTTAATGGTTAAAAAGTTGTTTATTAACTCATTATCATAAAAGAGTTGAAAGATGCTGTATACACTCATGAAGCTTTGATAAAAATGTTTGTTATTAAATGGAGTGCCAGAATAAATGGTAGTTATAAAAGACTCAGGAGGTCTGTAGTACTTGATTACAGCAATACATACCCCAGGGAGGGCACTCCCATAGGAAATGAAAGGGGATGCTTGTCTAAAATGACCCCTAAAATTATTAAGGACATACTTGCCTCTTATTGGTGGTCGTGACAACATGTAACATATAATTTTTACCTTAAAACATACCAACTCAGAAACATTAATTTTAATAGTTTCAACTTTTTATATTAATTATTTCTTTCAGATTGAGGGAATGGTCAACAAGAAGTACTTTAACTGCAGTACTCAAAATATTTTAAAATTTTGCAGTACACATGATAAAACTTGTTGTTTCATGGAAATATTGTGAGAGGTCAATAAAAATATAACATGGCTTTTCATTCCCAAAGAATTTCATGAAATATTGGATGGTTTGAATCCAGGAGTAACAGCGGATCGTATCATGAGATCATCTGGGTTAGTGTAGTCCTGAGAAGGACTTGTTGTCAATGGTAGTGACTGATAGTAAATGGTTTGAGCCCAGGAGTAACAGCAGATTGTATCAAGTGATCATCTGGGTTAGTGTAGTCCTGAGAAGGACTTAATTTTTGTCAATGGTAGTGACTGATAGTAAATGATATGAACCCAGGAGTAACAGATCGTATAGTGAGATCGTCCAGGTTATTGTAGTCCTGAGAAGGACTGTTGTCAATGGTAGTGACTGATAGTAAATGGTTTGAACCCAGGAGTAACAGCAGACCATATCATGAGATCATCTGGTTAGTGTAGTCCTGAGAAGGGCTGTTGTCGATGGTTGTGACTGATAGTAAATGGTTTGAACCCAGGAGTAACGGTAGATCGTATCGTGAGATCACCTGGGTTAGCGTATTCCTAAGAAGGACTGTTGTCGATAGTAGTGACAGGCATTTCGACAACCAGTACAGAGGTCATTTTCAGAGTCAAGTGAGGAATAGTGTGTCTGCTGAATACTAATATAATTTGGTAGTGATTACTGATCGGCCAGTTCAGTTGAAATATAATTGGTTATTGGACTGAAGTGATGTGTCATCTTGACTGACCAATCAGTAATTGCATACCAGACTGTATTTATTTAGTATTCAACTGACACACTATTCCTCACTTCACTCTGAAGATGACGTCTGCACAGGTTGTCGAAACATCAGTCACTACTACCAACAACAGTCCTTCTTGGGACTACACTAACCCGAATGATCTCCCCATATGATCTGTATTATGAAACATTAACATGGAGATTAAATAATCCCATAATTTTATATCATAGTGCACGTGGTTTGTTTACAGCAACTAAACACATTAATCTAACTACACTATAGGAGGATTTCAGCTATTGTCATTGAGTACTAGTCCTTGATAATTTTGGCAGTTTATAAGACAAAGTCTTTTGTTTAGTGTCTTGGAGGTGTTTAAATTTGAAAAGGTCTGTTTGTGAACATTAGGTCAGGTGAAATCTGCCGATAGTGTGGCGTATGTAAATACCAGTTCATAATGAATTACACAGGTAACAGCAATTAACAACTACAAATTTATTTACACTTAATATTTTACAAAATACACAATACTAATATCAAGAAAAAGTTACAAATTGATAGACCAATCTTTAGATAGGCAATTTAACCCTTTAAGCCCCAAACACAACAAATGACGTGTTGGTAAATTCTCCCAATAGTCTGGGAGCAAATGTCATAAAAATGGGGTCCCGTGTGAAGTTCGTGCTGAAGGCAAGCACCCAGTGTAAAAGTGTTCATTAGGACCTACTAGACATGAAAAGTTTTGGTGCAAGCGTTGCAACTTGCTCAGATGGCTTTTAAGGGGGGGTTAAATTCTGACACATGAAATCCAGCATGGGAACGAGGCTAAAACACATAATTCCTCATAACTTTGTTAATAATAGACGAAAATACACCAAACTTGCTCACATGATTGGGCATGATTCTCCCTGTCGATTTATGCTAGTTTACATGGGTCACGTGACCTAACGCATGAAAGCGAGGCTGAAACACATAATTTACTATAAATTTGTCAAAAAAATCCTTATCATGCCAAACTTGCTCAACTTAGTCAATTAGACATCTCGCATCGATTATTGTCACTTTGTAGTGTCACGTGACCTCATACATGGAAACAAGGCTGGATTGCAAAACACGCCAAAAGTGAACACATCATCCAGGACAATAACGTTAACTCATTGTAATGCATAATAATGCTGTATATATAGCATTTGAATGAAAAAAATAAAAGCTAAAAAGGTGTAATGATAATGCATTTCATGTGGCTTATACAACTATATTATGAGCGATTTCTGTAATCCTGTTTCGCACAAATTGCTGTGGATTCTTAACCTGGGGGGCCTGGGTGATTGCGAGCCTGAACTATTGGTCAGCGGTAATTATTTGAGTGTCCGCCATGTTGTACTTACAGTTATCACAGTGCTTTTAGTATGACGGATTTTGGCCAGTACAATGCCACTTTAGATTTTAAGCTATGTGTAATCTGGCAAGAAAAAAGTAGAATCAATCTTGTTGAAAACCCAACATCCCATCAAGAGCTTTTAGAAGCCATCGAAGAACGTTCAAAGTACGAGGACATCAAATCGAAAACATTGTGGCTTGTGCTTAAAGGTCTACCACTAGGAGAGTTTAAAAAAAAGCAACATGGCATAGGTCGTGCTACCAAGAAACCACCCACTCAGGAAAGATCAACAGGGTAAAAGAGAGGTTTCAGAGAGAGGTTAGAGGGCCAAATGAAGCTCGAAGAAACACAAGTGAATCGCTTCAGGTATTGAATGCTAGGTTGTAATGGCTTATAACTTTAACTTTTTATTGCGTTCGATGAAGGACAACGAATACTATTGTTGGCGCTGCTCGTGGGCTCAGGCTTGAATCTATCTGAGCAGTCTTGGTACGTACGTACGGTCGACCGGACGGAAAATGCCTCGACTTCATGTCTTGTTGACTAATGTCGATCAGCTGTAGTAGTGTATTTTCTTCTGGATTTCGGTATTTTTATAAAGGAAATAACATTTACTTGAAATCATGAAAATTCTTCTACAAATAACAGTAACGTAGTTAATTAAAGTAACTTATATTTCTTAAATAAAGGGATTTCATGGGCGGAATAAATCACATATTACTATTAATATTTTTTATAGAACGATTAAAATCACACCTGTTTTTTTGTTAAAATAAAACAAAAATAAGGGAAGAAAAAACGAGGAAACAAACATAAGAGAAGAAAAAAAATGAGAGGAGGAAAAAATAACAAATAAGTATCTCACCCAGTCTCGAACATTCTCCTTCGACCAGGGGAGCTGCATGTGGTTATGGCTATGCTGAGGACCATTGGGTCATATAATATTATTGACAGTAGTGGGATAGACATATGGATCGAGTTGGAACTTTATGGCCCCTCCACTGTTAAACAGATAATCGATGGCAAGCATGTTAAGCGCGGTAAAACAGCACACATGATAACCTTACAGGCTTTATTTTCTTTTTACCTGGAAGCATTTCTAGAAGGCTCTCCTAATGTACGTCGTACCCTCGAGGAACTCTCTACGAAAGTTGGAGATGCGTGCAAAGAAGGCACTAAGGAGAACATTCAGAGGGCGCACCATAGCTCTACCAACGCGATCCAGTCTTCTGAAGTGGCCAAGAAGATGTCTGATTTTGATGCTGCGAATGCCACAAATCCTCTCTTTGCTGTATTTCGCCAATACATGTGCATGGTATTGGAGATGCTCGCATCCATCCAGGCAGTCCGCAGTGGTGATTGGAAGCTCCATCATATTGCACTGGAGTAGTTCACAAAGTACTTCTTTGTGCACGACAAGATCTGCTATCTAAGGATGATCCCACTGTACCTAGCTGAAATGGCATCCATGGAGAGTTCATCACAGGAAACTGGGTAGTGAATAAGAACAAGGAGGTTCCCTTCTGTGCTGTTGGTGGTGATACTGCTTTGGAACACCTCAGTCGATCTATGAAAGTTTCTGTGGGCTTAAAGGGATCACTTTCAATGAGATCGCACGAGCCAAGTTTTTCCTCATCGCCCCAGAACTAGCCCGACTCACAGCAGAAGCCAAGGCAATGGCGGGTCTCGTTCCGGAACGTGCACATCATCAAGAACTAAACTCAGCTGTTTTGACGCACGAAGATAACAGCATAAATAAGTTGACCGAGACAATCAATACCTTCACCAGTCCCTTTTCATCAGACCAGAATACCGACAGCGACCTGTACAACTTGGTCACAAAAGTTGTGATGAATGAGAAAACGAAGAAAGATTTTGTTAATAAGAGTGAAGAAGGGAGGAAACTATTCAGTGCTTTTGTACAAGATAGGATCAAGACAGGAAAGATCAACCTCTGGGCTCCTGTAAAGAAGCGCAATCTTCTTATCTGGAAAACGAGTGCTAAGATCATCAAAGTCAAAGCTAAAGACACGATCATCGAGTTAAAGGAGGACAGAAATCTGTTTGCTCATTTGGCGATGGTGTGCAACAGCCGCCCAGAAATTGACATCAAAGAGGCTGTTGGCTTGTATGAGTTCACTGTTGTCCCAAGATCTATGTTTGCACAAGATGGTACCATGTTACATTGTTCTTGCAAGAGTGCCCTTATGCATATCCTAGAGAAGGCAGGTGGCCCTGGCACTAATACACAAG
>JAOBYJ020082837.1:0-10714 GCA_025403565.2 Palythoa heliodiscus
GTCTAAATTCTACAAGTGGGAATGGGATTTGTGCATTGAGAAGTGGAATTTCGAAAAACAATGGGCTGGGAAATAGAATTGGCATCCCCCCCTCCCTCCCCTTCAAGACCCTCTATTACTAAGTAAAACGGCTTTATAAACTATCGATAATATTGTAGTTGATGATTCGTAGTAATATAGGCAAAGTCAGTGATGCCCCAGACTGGAATACTTTACCTATGTAAGTTGGGACGTCAGCAGTTTTTGCACTAGCATTTTGTGCTGGGTTGGAAGTTTTAAATAGAATGACTGTTCTTAGGTAGTACGACGTTCTTTAAAGTGAAACTTGAATTAACTGTTTCTTACGTTGCTTTTATTTTTTTTTTCGCTAGCTTTCATATTTTCACAAAAAAAGAAAAGCCTGAAGATTCAAAGTAGAGCGTCACAAAATGCCTCAGTATTCGGCTGCTGATGGATCGATTTGACATCCGCGGCCCATCTCTAATTGTAGGCGCTCTTTTGATTCCGATAACTCGGGAGTTCAAGAGATTTTACCAATTTGTTACATTTATGCGAAGAAAAGAAAAAAATGGACGACACGCGGTCACCCAGACTGATGTTATAGTGATGCCATATCAAGACGTTTTGGTTCTTCGAGCTCGTAGTGCTTCTATTAGTATATTTTAAAACTACTTTAGAGCCTCTTTACATGGAGCGAGTTGTCGCGGGACGATAATAAGCTGACATTTACTTGCAAAAATTGTCATCCCGCCTGGCCGAGACAAGCTCAACATAGATTATATTTCGTGCCACCGCCCGTTCGCTAAGCAAAGACTTTGTCCCGCCTGGCCAAGATATCTCGGCTACAACGCCTTTTACATGAACTAAATAAACAAAAAGTTGTCTCGGCTTGCCGGGTGCCCCAGCTCGCCGAGACGGGAAGCTCGATAAGCCGGAAACGAAAAGGCAAAATGCAACAGAGCCAGGAAACTCGGGGACAACTCGTTGCATGTAAAGAGGCCCTTAGTATTCAGAGGATTACTGTGGATTACAATTTACTTCATGTGTGTGTAAGCTAAAAGTATAAGAACAATGAATCCACGAAGGTTTTAATTATGATGTTGTTTAAACCTTTTCTGTTAAAAGCTTTAAAGTTTATTATATTTTTATTAGGAACCTTGTAAACTAGATACTGTGATATATTCAGTAAAAAACCATGCATGTCATAAATCTTCGTACGAAAATTAATTAGGCCAATCGTTAACGCAAACGGCGCTTTTCACAAAAAAATTATTCTTCCATTCAGAAGCAGCGAACGATGTTTTTTCTTCAGAATAAAGAGATCCGTTTTTCACTGGAAAGTTTTAGCTTTTCGATCGTGCAATTTTGGTCACCTAATAAAATTGTGTTGTTTAGAAATTTAATGCATTAGATTAACAATTAAATTAAATCTGATTGATCTTTTTTGGGTTTAAAATTTGACTTATAAGACTCTGGAACCACATCTACTCAACCTAGTTACCAAGGAAGCGGCAGCAGTGGAGAGCTGTTTCGCTCTTTTTAGAACTCGTCAGCACTACATAGTCAGGTACTAAATAAACACAAGATCTTATCTGCAGTGCCCTTTATTCCCAAGGCGGACCTGCGGACCTACTAATGTAGACCTCAGTTTAACCCTCAGTCACTACACATCCTTTTGGATCTTTGGTGCCGATGTTAGCGAGCTGTAATAAGAGCGAAAAAGCTTTCCACTGCTGCCACTTTCTTGGTACCTAGACTGCGCACACATGGTTGCAGAGTTTTATAACTTTTGACTTGTATCCGACTAAATAGTTTCAAATTACTTGAATGGATTAGTTGTTTGATGCTTCACAACTCGTAAAAAATTTATTCGCGCGCACTTTTCATGAAGTTTTCTATAATTGTATTAAAAAGGTAAGTATAGGAAATCGTATGAACACGAGAGAATTTCGTGATTTATGGGCGCGAGTGATGTTTTGAAAGTTCCCAATAGTATCTGAGCCGAAGGCTCGTCCAATTTAAGAACCTCAAAACATCGCGAGTAACCCGGAAATCTCGAAATTCACGAGCAAGCTCGTACGATTTTTTATTATATTCTCATTGCACTTAATAACCCAAAATGCACTCTATAAGCTATTTATGCATTCACAATTATGCATTGAGAAATTAGATGTTTTGCTGAGAATATAATATTAAATAAATCCGTTTACGAGTCACGAGTCTAAGTGGCCCCTTGGAACTGGGTCATCTGCAGTTTCTGTAATGTGAAATGGATTAGAATTACTAACTCCTCCTGGACGGGGCACGAATTCGTTGCAGGTTAGCCCCCAGCAGAAGCTGGTATTTATTTACTGACGGAAAGCTGAGTCTTTGGCACATAAGAAGGCCATAAAAAATAAACGCTCGGCAGAGGCGAGGTTTGAACCCGTACCATTGTGGCTGGAAGGCAGAGATTTTACAACTGCACCAACCGCACGCACCGCAGAAAATCATTTTAGATTAGCACCCAAAACAATGAAAAACATTCGGGGTAATTAAACGAATAGTTTGTACGAATGGAGGCCAAGTGTTTGCTTAGTTTTGGTTTGAGTTCACGAATGCAGAACATTTCGAAAATCAAACAGTCAAATTCCTTCAGATACGTTCTGAAAATATTTTCATAATATAATTTCTAGTTGCACCTGAGTGTTTTCCATGTTGATCTCGCATAAATAGCTTCCTTCCCTTCTCTTTTTTATAAATCTCCTCCTTTTTTTGACTGCTCTTCCCCCAACCCGACCCCCGTACCTAATTCTGCTTTGCACTTGCAGTGCAAACACATGCTTGACTTGATCTCATGCAACGGATGTGGTCTTCCTAAGACTCCACGCTCTGCATGGTGGAACGCTGTATTTCCCGAAAACCGGAAATGCTTACAAATGTAAAGGTCTACGCTAGATATCATTCTCAGTTCGCTGTTCCTGCCACATTCTCACAGTGCATACCAGGAGAAGAGATGTAGTAACGCGCATGGTCCGTTTTTTTGTAATAGTTATCTCACTGTCGAACTTGTGACATCATTCGGTATCCTACGTTCAGAACGGTTCAAATCATTTCTAATGCACTTTCATAAATGTATGATCGTGTTTTTCTATTTTCTTCAGTTTTCGTGGTTTCACTTTCAGTTTTCATGCATGCTCTATGATTCATAGCTCGAGATGAACCAGAGCAGATAACGCTGATTTTAAAAACAACACTTGTCATTTATTCAACTTCATTACATAATAAATGTAAGTGCACATAGAAAGGGTTTTTTTTAAAACCTATCTTTCTCTCATGAAAGACGACTTCAACTGCAAAGCTCTCATTTAAGGACGTGGTTTTCAACCTATAACAGCTTAAAAGCTGTGTTATTCAATTGTTTGTGATTTGATCGCGTAAGAAACAAAATCAAAATGGGTTAAAATAAAAAATTGATCTCAGCAGAAAGAAGGCGACCCAAATGTACTGGTAAGGTTTGGAAAACTGAGTAGTTTTTTATTTTTGAAAACATCTTCATTTGTTCAAGTTCTTTAAGACCCATTTGTTAACAGAAAAATGTCGGATCCGGACATCTCTCTACAACTTGTTACGACTAGTTCGTCAGTGCGATTTTTATAAAATTCAAAAACAAACTTTTTGTTTCTTGCTTTAGAACTAATTGTGCAATCTCGTACATTTTCAAACTATTTGTTTCAAACATTTAATAATGCGGTGGATTATTCTTTTACTGCTTGTTGTTTGACGCGGCACTCATTTCAATCAATAGCAATAGAAGATAGGATAGGTGATTTACACTAATGCAGTTCCGCTGAGCAAAGGAATGCGACAGGCTCCAATTTGGAGTCTGGCACATTCCTTTACCCACCAGTTTTGCATTATTTGTACCATGTGATCACTGGGTGTAAAACGCTTCTTCCTTAGGGTCTGTGTTGCATACATTTCTACGCCAACAATTTCCAGAAAGCCATAACAAACGATTGTGTTTCTCGACAATGAAATGAGAAAACGTTACGACGTCATGGGTCAATTTTGGCTAATAGATAAACTGACAAAGTGAGACCCATCATGCTCTGCATGCTTGGTCAAAACTGCTAACGAAAGCTAATATTCTTAAAAAGAGAGCCAACAGGCCATTTCCAAATTACAATCAACCGCTCAAAATCAAATCATCAAGTCGAAGCCAGGCTCTGAAAATGCAGCAAATATATCAAAAGTTACTAGCCTCGACTTGAAGATTTACTTTGTGAGCAGTAGTTTCGAAATGGCGTATTCACGTTTGTGGCTGTCAACTGTCCCTTGAATTTAACTGTTATTCTGTTATTCCAGTTCCGCAAGTCATTATTACGGTACAGCAGTTTCTACATGACAATGCACGAAAACGAGGCTATCGGGCCTTCAGGTCGGCCAATAGGCTCTTTTCCATGTATTTTCATGCAGAAAATCGTTGTAAAATAATAACGACGACTCGCGGAACTGGAATAACAGTCATTCTGATTATATAAACTCACTCTACTAAGTAACAACACTAGGTGTACGTTGTGATATGTTCACTTTACATCTTTTGTGGTGTTGGGCCGGCGTCCTGACCGGGCTGAGCAGGGTATCCAGTCTGAGAGTATCCAGGGGGATACTGTCCAGCAGGGTACTGTGCCATAGGGTATTGTCCAGGGGGGTACTGACCAGGCTGACTTCCGGGGATTATCACAACATTTGGCTGGCCTGCTCCCGGTTGGGTGACGATCACAGCACCGGGCTGTTGCTGAAAAGTTGACATACGTTAATATAACCTGTTTGGTTCGCAGTGCCGTGCTCACAAAGCTGTTAGTGGCTAATTCCAAAAAACCAAAATCGTGCAAGCAAAGTCGCTCGCGAAGAAAATTCAAATTAATGTAAGTTCACTTTAAAACTTAAATAAAATCAGAAATCGAGCACTGTCACGTCCTAGGGAAAAAACGCGGCCGCAAAACAATATCGAGCGGAGAAAAATAAAACTAGCCATCCCTCATCAACTATCAACTGGTCCGTCCCCTACTGCTTGAAACTAGCTTTTGTTGAGCACTGCAACACCTTACTGAAAGACCGCTGTACAAGAACACATTTTGAATCGCTCGATAATTTCAATATTTTACGTCACAATCTTATATAAACTAATTATCGAATGATCTGAAACTTTGAATGGCGAAGACTATCACAGACGGACCAAGGGATAAATATCTCATTTCTTATTTTGATTTATGAATACCGATTAATCATTAACATTCGCATATTATTTCTATTTTAGATTTCGAGCATCTCCAGTGAACATACTATAATCAGTCCTTGTAATCAGTTATACTCAAATTTGAAATCTTGGTAAAAGCGCAGTCTCGCCAATACAATACTCACCTGGGTCTTGGCGCAGCATGTTCCAACGCAACCTATGATGGACCCGGCTAAGGACAGCACAGTAGCTAGTGCGGATACGACCATCATACACAACCAGATGTTGTCAATCACGACAATAGCGTGACAGTCAGACACTGCGGCAAACAAAAAAGTAGTCTTAGACTGCAATCGGTCTTTTTGGAGCAACTATATCTTCACGTAACTAGCAACGTACGCTGGCCGCAAGGGGAAAGCTCCTTGCCCTTGTGGCCGACTCTCGCTCGTGGCTTCGCTTTTCTGACTTGTTTAGGAAAAGAGCGTGGAAAAATGAGACTGTTTACAGAGATAGTTTAGCTGTAAGTAACGCATTTTAAAGAAATTCTAGACCACATTTTGCGTCCAAGCTTAAAGTTGGTTTTATTATAGCTATTATAGATATAGATTGAAATTTGTTGACAAAGAGAATCAGTTTAGTAAGGCTAATGATAAGGTGTGAGTTTCTAGCATCGGAAGTATTAGTTGGAACAAATATTTCACTGTTGAAATCATATTAGCAAAAACTACGTTGTCTGTAATGGTAGTTAATAACAAACTGTAACAGTGACGACGATGTTATCATAACAAACATGACCTTGGCAGTTAAGACTGCGATACTTAAAATGATTACGATAATGATGAAGATGATGGTCGTGGTGATGCGATGGTAATGATAAGAAAAGGTGGTGGTGATGATGACGACGATAACAATGATAAGATGATTGTGATGGTGATGATGATGATATGATATGATGATGATATGATATGATGGTGGTGGAGGTGGTGATAATGATGATATGATGATGGTGGTGATGATGATGGTGATATGATAAGGGTATAATGATGATATGGTAATGATGGTGGAGGTAATGATGATGATGATGATGATGATAATGATGATGATGATAATGATGATATGATGATGGTGGTGGATAATGATGATGATATAATGAAGATGATATGATGATGATGATGATGATGATGATGATGGTACGTCATGATGATGTTGAGATAATTATTATTATGATGACCAAAAATAGACAATCTTGATGGCATTGACTATAACAATGATGAGGACCAATCACAAAGACTGAAAATGTTGCAATGATAATGCTAGTACTAACAAATATCAGAGATAGCACTAACAATTACTGTAACAACAAAATACTGACAAAAGACAATAATCATAGCAATGCTTGCTCAAAACTCACGGTGTAGTGGAACGCTGTCAGAACCACAACGGCATTCACCGTAAAACACTTTACAGTTGCCTGATATTAGAACTTTCCACACAACCCACACAATGAAAGCAAGTCCTGATTGAACGGCCGATATAATTATCATAATGATTGTGCCAACCAAAAATAGGATGAGCTGGGAAGAAAATGATTTTTTAAGACTTGGTTATAGATAAAGATACGTATTAAACATGACTGAGTAAATGCTACAAATAATGAGCAACACCCTCCGATACCCTTTCGGGAGGGCAATCAATCGGTTTATTTTTTGAATATTTGACCCTTAGCTCGCGCCCTTGCAGTACTCGTAGTGTTTTGATAGAGGTATTCGATTGCTTAATTTCAAAATTAATACTGAACACTCAAGTACTTGCCTTTTCGACTTCCGGTATGAAAGCAACGGCTACTCTCCTTACGGAAGAATCATTAGTATTCTGGATGTATATCTAAACCTTAACGTCGCGTGTGTTGATATATCTTTCCAGCCGATAATTGATTTTGTTGGAGTATTGTAACCACTCCCCCCTCAACGGATTGCTACCTTGTTGTGGTTGGAGAGCTTGCGTGTCTCATTGACCCGGAGAGCTATGCTGGTGGGAGACTTGTGCTCCTGGTAGGGCCACCCATGCTAGACAGGTCTAAAGGGTGGAGACCATGCAGACGAAGCGCGATTCACCTCTCCAGGAGGTTAAAAGGGTTGTCACAGGGCTAACTACCCATACACAAAAACAAAAAAGTTACAGAATATGAAGCGTGCTAGTGAAAGCCATCAGGAAGCTGGCTCGCGGACGACCCTTCTTGGGATCAACTGTCCCAGAAGCACAACAGGCGGGTTATTCGTGGGGACAACTGGAACCGGTGGCCCAGGACAGGATGAAGTGGCCCAGGACAGGATGAAGTGGCGTTCCCTCGTCAGCGACCTATGCCCCACCTGGGGCGAAGGGTCTCACTAACTATAACTATTGTAACCACTCCGCCTATGAATACAACAAGTCTTTTGGAGTTAGAGGTCACGTGACTACACCTACCTTAAATTTATTACCTATAACAAAGTGATGTTCAGAAATGGAAAGAGAAGGTTAACATTAGTTAGAAGGCATAGGCTCAATGCTAAATATTTAAAAAAAGACAGCGAATATAAAATCAAACTTTTTCCAAGGAAATGTAGGTGAAAATGGTACTAGAGAGCGAAAATTGCTCTCCAGTTCATACAAATCCTTAAAAAACATCCTATCTTCTGTTGCTTGCCATTTTTTACATATTTGAAGTTAATAGCTGAAACTTTGCCATTTTACTAATTTTAACCTGTTCTTTCCATTTCTGGATATCATTTTGTCATAGCTGATTCATTTAAGGTAGCTGTGCTCACGTGACCCCCAGCTGCAAGAGGCCTATCGTAAGTTTAATGGAGTTCTTGAAAATATATAAAACATATAAAAATGTTAATTTCAAATTAAACTTTAAAATGACCGAGAAGTTTTTATCTGGCAATAACAATACTTTAGGCAAGTAATGCATTGATTGAAAAGGGATGTAGGTCGCTCTCTTGAAGAAATACCTCTTCAAGTTGCTGAAGCCCTTGTAAGACGCAGTTTTAAATAATATACAGAATAATACATAGTCACTTGGAGATATGGAATTTTTTTCCTTCTGTTGGAGTTCAGCATTGTATTCGGGTTTTTTCTACCCTTATCCTCGGGTCTCTTGTCCACACTAAATGGGTTTTCATCTATCGATCTGCATCCACACTACCGATTTCGTGCTGTTTTCAACTGTTCACATTAAAACGCTCGAAAACGCTGAATTGGGTACGTGTGACGTAAGTTAGATAACGTGCACATGCACCGAAAGAGACACCCCTATTTGATTTCGCATGGACGTGAAGCCTGGGTACCACTCACAATATACAGATGACGTCATCGTTTCCATTTCGATGCGTTTTCGACTGTCCACACTAAGACGATACGTATGCGTTTTCATTTGGATCCACTTTTGAGAGCGTTTTCAAATTAATGCGGTTTTGCCAAAAACGTTAGTAAGGCCTAAACGCATAGAACTGTATGCGTTTTCGAGCGAAAACCTTTAATGTGGACACAACCTTGTTCCCAGTGTCAGGACCTGGGAACAAGGTTGATGTGGACAGGGCCTCAGTTAACTGAGATATTTGAATTGGACCAGTTTCGCATTCCTACTTGTCGCTGATTTAAATGACTGCAAATTCCTTTTTCACAGCGTTAGTCACGTTTTGTTGTTAAATCATCAAAAATATTAGTGTGAGAGAGCGAGAGGTCACAGCTTGAACAATACACGCAGTTGTAAGAAGTGCAAAATTACATTGGCATTTAGGAATACTTAACTTCATATTGAGGCTAACACTGTTGAAAATGAATCTGCAGTTATTTAAATCAGCAGCAACTAGGAATGCGAAGCTGGTCTACTGTATACAAGAAATTAAATTGATAAATTCCATGTCTGTAAATATTGTTCCCTATGTAACTGAAAACTTTAAAAATTGCATAAATGAAAACATTGTAGAACTTAGATTTGACGAAATAATGTATTAAAAAAACTGAAAAAAATAAAGAACAAGCTTTTGTCGGCACCTTTGATTAATTGAAATTAATTCCGATATTTTTCAACATTTTAAAGACAAACTGCGACGTTCTTTTGCCGAAGGCTTGTAAAATGGCGCTAAATCCTGTTCCCTGTGGTGTATGCAAATAAGAAACAGATCAAGTGGAACTCACAAACGTTTTGTCCAGTCGCCTCCATGCAATAACTCCCATGATGAAGCAAAACAGCAGCTGAAATTAATAATAAAATCTCCAGTTAAAAACTTTAACACGATTCTAAACCCAGTTTCATAACATCCTTAAATTTTAAATCAAAGGTTGATCATTCATTTCATTGTCTTTAAGAATAGTTTTAACCTGTTGATGAAAACGTACTTAATTATTAAGTTACTATTCATTTTAATATTTAGTGAATGCTGGAGTAGAACTGATTGGTGATAATCATTCTAAGTATTAATTGGCCATTACCAAAACAAGCAGGGGACTGGGAACGAGTAATTAAAATTGATTGAATTGAAAAATGAGGCCTGCCATGTGAAAGAGCAGCCAAACATTAGTAAGTCAGTACCAAATATGAGAGTTATTTGTTTAAACTCAAAAGACTGGTCACTTTTAAAAATCGCTAAAACAAGTGAGTTTTGGCATGGCTCGTCTCGCCAATCCATACAAAACTCTCTTATTTTAGCGATTTTTCAAAAGTGTACCAAACCTTTGCGTTTAAACCAATGACTCTCAGATTTGATAAACATACTAATGTTTGGCTGCTCTTTCAGATGGCGGGCCTCATTTTTCATTTCAATCGATTTTTATTATTCATTGAGACCCAGTCTCCTGCTCGTTTTGGTAATGGCTAACCGTGAAGCAGTAGTTGATGAAATCCTAATAAATGATCAACTAATTTTGTTTGTCTTGAAGAATAGAAATGATTGATGTTATTCATTCTAACTTTTGAACCAGTTGATGAAAGCCAATAAAGTGACCATTTATTTTGTTTGTTTTAAAAAGTAGAAATGATTGGTGCTGTTCATTCCACTAATTTTGAGGCAGTTGATGAAACTGCCTGTTAAGTGACCATTCATTTTGTTTGTCTCGAAGCGAAGAAGTGACTGGTGTGCACAGGAGTCCATCGCTAGAAGCGTCCATCTCAGTCCCCTCTCAGTCATCTTGTCCCCAGAGCAGTAGACAAGACTATTTTTAGCTTTCGATTTTGCGCGAAATAAATCTGATTTTCTACCCATCCAATTAAAAGTCATTGTGTCACCTTATTTGCATGCAACCACTTCAATTTCACAGGAAAATAAAAAATAGGTTACTATCAATAGACATCATATTCTATCCCGCGCAGAGCTTTTCACAGCGCTAATTTACAAATTTTCAAAAGAATTCTTTCTGGCTGAAAGTGCATGGGGGGAAGTTTGCCCTCCAGTCTAACGCAGATAATGAGACTTAACAGCTGATTGATATCAAAGAATACAAACCACT
>JAOBYJ020082947.1:0-10711 GCA_025403565.2 Palythoa heliodiscus
TAGGGGCGGAAAAATATAATAATAATAATAATAATAATAATAATAATAATAATAATAAAAATAAAAATAAAAATAATAATAATAATATATTTATTTATGCCCCAACCAACGTGCGGATGTTTGGTTTAGTTAGAGACAACTAACTCCTGGAAAGGTCGAACATCAAGACAGCAAGATAGAGGAAAGGCCTTGTCTTGCTGGGTTAGTTGTAACCCCGTAATGAGGTTCGGGTGGTAGTAAGTTGGTATGGGGATTATACTTTTTTCTATCCTTTTCCTCCGAGATGGTGTCTCAACAAAAATACCGGTGGTTGTGGCACCTCATCAACACTACCTCGCATATTGTGATGATAAGTGAAAATACCGATTCAGAAAACGGCGTGAATGGGACCCAAACTTCCAGCGAGGGTGTCTCGCCCGGCACGGACCCTCGGGTGGAGCAGCCGAGACCGGGTCGTAAACCTGTAACTGGTAGACTGAAGTGGACAAAGGAAATTAATAAGGTTGTTATGAAATGCTATCTTAAGAGTGATCCTAGTAAGAGAGGTTATAGAAAACGAATGCTAGCTTTCTGGAATGCGGAAGGTGTTTTTGAAAGTAACGAAAAAAGACTTGCAGATCAGGCTAGAATGTGTAAGAACAGTGGATGGCTGTCAGATGTCGAAATCGACTAGGAGATCAAACGTAGCATCGAGTCTGAAGGTATTGAAGAGGAAACGCTCAGGGAATGTCCTGAAACTGTGGAAGAGAAGAGTGACGAGGGACTGGGTGACTTAGAGGTAGAAGATGTGGATGGAGAGAGTTACTATGAGTTTGATGATATTGCCAAAAACATGCGCGACAAAGGCTGTGCTGATAATGAGATTATAATCCTACGCATGATCTTGGATGAGATGACACGAAAAGACTACCAAAAGCCACTAAACATGAGAAACGTAGAACGATCGAGACTGAAAGCTGTAACATCAGAAGTCAATAAGGTTATGGGCTTCATAAAAACTAGATCAATAACTGAGACGAATAAGCTGTTAGTAGCGGGAGCGAACGTGGTTGCTACAAGACTTGGTCTTAAAAGGGGTAGTAGGCGAAGGAAGGAGGATCCGTGGTGGAAGAAGAGAATCAAAAAGAAGATCAAAATGTTAAGCCAGGACGTCAGCAGAGTAGAGAGGTTAATATCAGGCGACATGACCAGGACGGAAATGATACAATCTTTGGGAAGAAAGTACAGGATCCCTCAAAAAGGACCTGCTCTTATACTTGAAGAGTTAAAACAGAGGCTTGTAGCAAATTCCGCGAAACTGAGACGGTATGAAGAAAGACAACATCAATATTGACAGAATAAAATGCTTGAAAACAATCAAAGGAGGCTTTTTGAAGAGATTGAAGGTATGGAAGGGGATAACAACATAATTCCTGATGCTGATGAAAGCGTAAAGTTATGGAGTGCAATATGGGGTCAGAGTGTACAGTACAACGAGGAAGCAGAGTGGCTGAAAGATCTAGAGAAGGACTTAGCTGATGTCGAAAGGCAGAACGATATCAAAATCACTATTGAGATGATCAAGAAACAACTTCAAAGGAGTCCAAACTGGAAAGCCCCTGAGCCTGATGGCCTACATGGATTTTGGCTGAAGAATTTCACAGCCGTTAGAGAATGCCTAATTGACCAGCTAAACGAGTGCTTTCAAACGAACACTGTTCCAGAGTGGATGGCAATCGGACGAACGTCACTGCATAATAGTGAAGGATAGAGAAATGGGACCAGAGGTTACTAACTTTAGGCCAATAACGTGTCTTCCAGTAGTGTGGAAACTCTTCACCGGCATGATTGCCGAAGAAGTGTACCAGCACCTAGAGAGGAGGAGATTGTTACCTGAAGAGCAGAAGGGGTGCCGTAGGAATAATCGAGGAACAAAGGAACAGCTCCTGATCGATAAAACCATAATCAAGAACTGTAGAAGGCGATTGACAGGACTGAGCATGGTATGGATAGACTTTAAGAAAGCGTTCGATATGGTTCCACACGCTTGGATTGTGAAGTGCATGGTTCCACACGCTTGGATTGTGAAGTGCATGATTCCACACGCTTGGATTGTGAAGTGCATGGTTCCGCACGCTTGGATTGTGAAGTGCATGGTTCCACACGCTTGGATTGTGAAGTGCATGTCCTTGTTTGGGGTTGCAAGCAATGTGATCAACGTTCTCACATCAAGTATAAGTAAGTGGAAGACGGAACTGTCATCTGGAGGAGTATCGTTTGGTGAAGTGAATATCAGACGAGGAATATTCCAAGGCGATAGTTTGTCCCCTCTTCTGTTTGTATCATGATCGTTGATCTCCTTGACATTAGTGTTGAGAACGGTAAAGGTTGGTTACGATCTCGGTAGTGAGAATGGAGTAATCAATCACCTACTGTTTATGGACGATCTGAAATTGTATGCGGGTAAAAACGAGCGCCAAATAGATACCTTGGTCCAGACAGTAAGGATAGTGAGTGGTGATATGCAGATGGAATTTGGTATATCGAAGTGTGCTGTACTAACTATGAAGAGAGGAAGACTTACGTCTTGCGATGGGATAGTGCTACCAGATAACAAGCGAATGAGATCACTAGGTGAAGTGAAGGTGGGGACGGTTATAAGTACCTTGGAGTCCTCGAGGCAGACAATATAAGACACAAGTAGATGAAAGAAACTGTCGGAAAGGAACACATTCGTCGGATAAGAAAAATCCTTAAGTCTAAGCTTAATGGCAGTAACATCATCCAAGCTATAAACTCAAGGGCCGTCTCGCTTGTACGCTATGGGGCAGGGTTGATTGACTGGAGTAAGGATGAGGTGCGCGAAATGGATCGGAAGACCAGAAAACTACTAACCATTTATCGTGCTCTACACCCCCAGGCGGATGTGGATAGGCTATATTTTTCAAGATCAAAGGGAGGAAGAGGACTGATGTCGGTTGAGGAATGCGTTGCAATTGAGACTAAAAGCCTAAATGAGTATGTCAGCAAAAGTAAGGAGCAGGCGCTTTGCGCAGTCGCGCACGTGGCGTTCTCATGATCACAGATGCAATGATGGATAAGACTGCACTTCAAGAACAGAGGCGTGAAAGATTTGTTGCTAAACCCCTGCGTGGCCAGTTCTTCAGGGCTACGGAAGAGGATAGGGATCAGAGGACCTGGGATTGGATGAGAAAGGGAAGACTGAAGAAAGACACAGAAGGCCTTATAACAGCAGCCCAGGACCAAGCAATTAGAACAAACAGCATTAAGCACAGAATCGACATGTAAGATATCCCGGCGGCATGCAGAATGTGCGGACAGCGAGAAGAAACGGTTGGACATGTCGTTGCAGAATGCACAACGTTGGCCCAGAAATATTATAAGAACTGGAGACATGATAAAGTCGCCCAAGTAATAAACTGGCGCCTATGTGAAAGGTTTGGTTTTGAAAGGAACGAAAAATGGTACAACCACACACCCGAGAGAGTACTAGAGTCTGAAAGATGCAAGATTCTTTGGGACTTTTCCATACAAACAGACCATGCAGTTGATGCCAATAAGCCAGATATTGTAGTATTGGACAAGAATAGTAGGGAATGTTTCATCATTGATGTGGTGTGCCCTTTTGATACAAGAGTTGGTTGTAAAACCAAGGAGAAGATCGATAAGTACCAGGACTTGAAGAGCGAAATGCAGCGGCTTTGGAAGTGTAAGGTAGTTAAAATCGTATCAGTTGTCATCGGAGCGCTTGGAACTCTCCCAAAAGATTTCTGGAAATGGCTTACTGAGCTTGACATGGCACCTGACGCTGTGTTGTTGCAGAAAGCATGTCTACTGGGATCTGCAAGAATTCTTCGAAAAGTGTTGGATACGTGAAATTATGCTGAAAAGTTGAAGGGCACCCAAGGCTGCGGGATGTAGCTCGATGCCCCTTTCATTTCAAAGACCTTCCAGCTTTGCGCTGAGATATCAGGGGAACAATAATAGTAATAATAATAACAATTATGATGATAACTAACAGTTCTTAACACGTACTTAAGAATGTTCGACTTTTTCCGCAACTTCGTACTGAATTTTTTTGTTGCGTAACTAGTTACAAAGAGGAATGTTACACATGCTGTTTTCTTTGTAATTTGCTTTGCAATGGCATTCCATTGCAAGCTGCTGAAGAAAAATCGCTTGGTGCAACACGGCTTTAATTCTTCTAGAACAGGTGGTGTTCCTTGTCCAAAGACCTGCACAGGCAAGATTGTTTCTCTATGGTTGCGGCATCGTTAACAAATTAACCTATAAACAAACTTAGCGAACATTAATATAGGTATCTAGCACTGACGAATAACGCTGCTTTTGCTGTTCTAAACAAGTTTTTAGTGTTCACTAGTAGCGTTTAATGGAGTGATTTTGAACAAATATCACAAAAGCTGTGAATAATGTTTACCTGTCTTTGTCTTGTGACTTAATCACTTTCTATTCGTCAATCTACAAACATACGCGATACCTCATTATCAGAAACAAGTTTAATATTTAAGTGAAGCAAAATTTATTATTTAAGACGAGAGAGCAGCTGGAAATGAACGAAAATTTCCATGGCAACAGCAGTGAGCCGTAGGTAAAAACAAATATAGCCATTTCTGTGATTGTTGTATTCAAGAACGCCTACGAACTCAAGAGACTCAAGAACTGCTGAAAGAAGAGAAAATCGCTCACAATCGTTGAATGTTTTCCGAAGATATAGCTAGATAGCTGAAGACATTTGAATTAGTAGTTTACCAGCCACAGGCAATTCAAAAGCGTTCGCTGTGATGATAATATCGAAATCTATTTTCTACATCGAAGAAAGGTTTGCTTGAAAATCTTTATTTCTCCCATTTTAACCCAAAATCAAGTATTTTACTGTTTTCGCGCGTTGCCGGAGCTCATGTCTTTTAAGAAGAAAAAGGCACGAACTCTCCTGCAGGTATTTTTTGGTGGAACTTTCTGTTCATAAATAGACATACGTTGTAACTATATATAATTGACTTGAAACTGCTGTTAAATATGCAAAATTGTTTGGTTAAATCGGAAAGAAGTATTATGGCTGTGTTATCAGTTTCATTAAGAGTTTTTATGATGCAGTTACAGCGTGTTGTTTGGCATAGATTAGTTGTTAGTTTTCCGACCGGGATGGTGAAATCTAATTCGTGAAATGACAATCAGTCATAATGAAAAAGTCGACAACCTGTCAAAACCAGTGCATCTCATCACCATATCAATCGGATCAAAGCTCACTCACAAAACGTAAGTTATGGTTGCTTACAAAATAATGTTATCTTTTTATGATACGACAAGAAAAGCCAAAGTAAGGTCTGTGTAGAAAGTTTTTTCCTTAACAAATTACTAATGAAACGTTTCTACAATATCTTTGTAAATTCAGTTCCACAATAATTTACCTTGTCGCTTGATAATTACTCCGAGTTAGTGTCATCATAAAACAGTTAGAACACTACATTACACTATTTTATAGTCCCAGTGAAAACAAATTAAGGTAATTTCAATACAACATAAAAAGGGGGCAGTCCAATCGAACATGAAAAACATTAAACTAATAAAATTTTAGAGCCTTTCAAACAGTACTAAAAATAAAGCATTTCCATCAAAGTATACTAGTGCATTTTGAGACCTGTTCAGGCTTAAGGTTTTCATCGTTGATATAGTGTATGCTGCCCACTTCGCACTTGTGTTGCACTTTCTCAATTTATAGCCTTAAGATCCTTTGTTCTTGGTTTTTGTTTTATATTTGTTTCTGTGAATACGTGTATTCAATCATAGCCAATTATCTAAGGTAATATTTTTTTATTATCCCCCAAGCTTAGTTTAACTGGGACGACCTTGGTGGGTGACAATTCCTTTAATTTTGTTTAAATGTTGAACTGATTTGGCAGTAAAAGTGCCACGGTAATAATTAAGGTCTTGTTGCTTTGTCATAAAAGAAAAAAGACAAAAGAACTTTTTTCATTTATAAAACATTTTCTTTATTCGACGTAAAAAACGCTAATATATTCTATCTTGATACAAATGATGTATTTATTTCTTTTGTGTTTCTAGTGTTGATATACAGACTTATTCAATTTCTTTATAGAATATTAGATTGTTGATTTAATCCTTTAATATTGAAAAGAAATCATGTAATCAAAGCAACATTTTGACGGTAAATTTTTGTTTATTTTTTAAACAAAAAAACAAAAGCTCACAATGAGGATGTAATGTATTTGTGCGAAATATGTGAAAAGCAAAAAATGCTGCTTTAAACTCCTCATACAGAAGTTTTATTTTCACTTGCTAACTTTAACTTTGATTGAAAATAAATGAAACTTCATTGTTTTTTTTAAAAAGTCGTTAAAACTTGATGATTCTTAAAACAATATTTGAGTTTATGTGCTTTTTTACTTTTATATAGTTTTAATTTTTGTAAGCTTTTCAACATTCGGCAACAGTAAAACTTTGTGTCGGTATTTTCAAGTAAAGTAAATATTTGAATATCAAAGCTACGTCATTAATATTGGTGTTGATACTTTTATTTTAGTTCACTTAAGCATCTTATTTTCCCATTTGACGATATTCGAATATTCGAAAACGCATACAATCAGAATTATATCTGTGCCACTCATTATAATAAGAATAACTTTTAGCTGTTAACACTTTAATTGTGGTAACCAAGCAGAAGACTTTACTTCTCGTAAAGCATTCAAAACCTTGACTTGTGTGGTTTCTAATCATGGTCTGTTGCTGTTTGGCCTCAGTCGCTTGAAGCATTGCAGGCCGAGCAACTGAAGTGCATCATGGATAAAAAAGAAACAAGTGATGAAAGGCCGTCATCAGAGGTTTGTTTTCTTTTGTATGTTTACACTTCCAGCTCTCGACATATCAGTTATGTTGTAAAACCACTACATTTTTCACTCAATTGGACTGAGCCAAAGAATGAAACTAATCGAAAAAATATTTTTCTGAAATGTTTACTGTTATAACTCCAAAATTTTTTCGATGACGAAAAGGTACTTTTTGATAATTTGCCTTTGTAGTGTTGACTCGCCGTTGAGTTTGGATTTGACAAAGGCAGGTTTTGGCTTTATAGCAAAATGGAAGCTAACCAGCGAGAAAAAACCTAAAAACATTTAAAAACTAAGCCTCCGGTTTGCATTCATAGTCGTTGATATTTAGATTATATGTAAAGACGATTTACTTTGCGTTTGAGTTTAGGATATTGTTGGCCCAGTGCAATCGTTTAGAACTCACGTTTAACCAAGAGACGTTTATGTTTATCAAACGAAACCAAAACGTAAGTTGCAACATTTGGTTGCTGTGTGGTTTACGACTGCATTTAATTTGAAAGTATTATTTGAAACCAGGTCAAGTTCATACTTTCTTCATGCCGGAAAGAATGGTAAAAATTATTTGGGAAACATAAAAGCAGTGCAAAGACTTCGTTTTAATTTATACTTAGTTGATCACGAGACGAAGTAACAATTTGCCTTATTCTTTAATTCGGCCTAAAAACGAAAGGTACGAAAAAAAACCTAGTTAAATCATTATTTTTGTCTTTGGCTCCAAAAATACGTAAAACAAAGTTTTTGAAAATTTAGCCTTGTTTTGCTTTGCTTTGAAGAAAGACATATCATTCTACACAGCAAATAGAACATAGTACTCCAAAATATTGCTCATTTGATTGACACAAACATTCTTGCTGGAAAACTGGCTGACTAATTGTAAAATCACTTAATAATCACCTGTTTCTATACCATAATTATCTTAACAACTTTACTAGACGTGTTAATTATTTGTGAATAGCTTGCATCAAGAAAAAAATGAATACAATCAATACAAAATAATATTAATCTTCTTAGCATAACAAATTTTTTGTAGTACCAACAAATTTCTCCCCATGAAGTCCCCAACAAACTTTTAAATTTCAAACAGCTGAGAAGGGTATTATGATACATCCGGTCTGAGTTTCTTAATCTACAAAGCCCACTTCAGTTTACTCGTCTTGAATACAGTGATATAATAATTGAAGTCTAAATTTAATATGTTTTAAAAATTTATTTCGACATTTAGAATTGAATATTAATCTCCAACTGCTCAAAACAAAGAAAAATAATTTGAAGGTATGAACGAGGGCCTCGTAAAATACTCTGTAACGTTAATATATCAGTCTCCATAGTAACCCATTGATTTTGAAAAACTAATGAATTTATGGATGCTGGAAAAGATCACATGTTAATGGCCTACTATTAGTTTTTGGCAAACGAAAACTTTTTCAGCTGATTGGTTAGCGAAAGTATCTGTGACTCGAATCTTCCTATATAATTTTACCGCTCACCAATCCATAATGAGTTGCTGTTACGCAAAAATATTTAGTTTTAAATCAAAACTTACGAACAGAACTTAAACTCGTACACAAGTATCTCACATTTTTCGGTCAAAACACTTTTTAAACCAGTTGACAAACGTTTAAACTTAAAAATGTAATAATCGCCTAAAATTAAATTAGTTGCATCAGAATTACTGTATGTGTATGAATTTTAAGAAATGTTTTTTTAACAATGAAGTAACTTTGAATTATTTGAAGTAGTTTGGATATTCATGATTAAACTGTTTAGAATTAGTATTTAGAGCATTCTATTTTTGAGGTGGGTCTTCATGTCCTCTTGGATCCTCAATAACTTTGGTCTTAGTGCTTGAACTGTCCACAGTGATGAAGTTTACTTCTGGTATGGTTTTACTCTTCATTTATTGAATTATTTAATGAATAATGTTATTTTATTAAAGCAATCTCAAGATCAACAAGATAAAGAAAACCAAGAAAATCAAGAAGTCAGTCCTTCAGACTCTCCTGAAAGGGTCAGTTCACGCTTCATAGCTATCCGCAGGTCTGACTAGTATATAATTAAACTGCAGTATTGCAGGTTTATCAACAAAGAGGTCAACAAAAAAAACCATGTTTTCAACATTTTCTGCTAAATATGTTTTATATTCTTAAGATTGATCAGATATTCAAACACAAGGAAAGGTGATAAAAATTTAAACAAAAGTGCTATAACATACCTTTTAAAACTCAAGTTAAAATGTGTTACGTGTGAATTTTAATTTGATAAATCGCTCTCGTTGAGTGTAAGTTCAAATTACGCACAACTTCATCAACGACTTGTAATTACCAGAACTCTTTTCTTATATTCTATGTTCCCGAATTTGATGGTCGGTGATATAAATAGCTGCTAAACAATGCACTGCTTGAATTAAAGTAAAGGCCGTGTTACACGAGGCAATTTTTTCAGCAACTTGCAACGCAATTCCATTGCGTAGCAAGTTACAGACAAAAATGCGCGTGTAACATCTATTGCAGCGTGTAACATGTACTGGACAACCTGCCTCGCAACTGTCATGTCACAGTTGTCTTAAACTGCGAACAACCGCTTTGCATTCAATTTTATCGCAGGTAAAAATAAATTGCGTTGCGAGTTGCGAAATAATTGCTCACATTTGACATCTCACTAGCAACTTGCAATTTTTCCTTGTCGTCAGCATTGCATTGCACGTTGCTGGAAGAATTGCCTCGTGTAACACGCCCTTAAGGTATAGTTGGTTAAGCCCAGCGCACACTAAAGCTATCTGCTTAACAAAATTAAAGGCAAGCGCTCAAAAAGTCGCCCCACACTGGGGAAATTTACTTAAATAGTCAGGAGTGAATTTTTGCTTATCAGATAGCTCTCAGTAGTGTGCGCCGGGCTTAGTAAAAGCAAGCGCTTTTGATCTCTTTTATCATCATCAGGCTACGGCTGTAGTTGAGACCCGGGGGGAAGGGGGGAGGGGGAAACTCCTAATAAAGATAGACGGGGTACTCGTCCTATCCCTTGGGGTATAAAATTAGCCCCAAACGCATTCCTTTGGGGTGTTCAAAGTCTTTCCTATCCCTTAGGGGGGTCTCGCGCTAGAAGATATTGACATAACGATAACCAAAACACAGCATCACAGGAACTGCTGCTACTGTCATTTCGAAGGCGGGTTGTTGAGCTATGAAATCTGTGTCGCTGGAGAAAATTCTGTAAGACTAGAGTAATTTTCAAGAGTCGTGAACTTGTCAGGAAAACCCATGCAATGATGGCTCGAACTCCAATAGGTTTTAAATCTTCTACTCACTGCAGCAGCATTCCAGCTCGGAAAATCTCTCTTCGAAACTCCTTAGTCATCCATACTGAATTAAGGTCGATGTGGAAAATTTGGGAGTATTTAGGATTTAAGGCAAGAATACAGTTAAATAACACTGCAAAAAATACTGTGATAAATTATGAAACAAAAAAATTGATTCCTGACAACTGATGTAAAAACGCGAAAGAGATAATTTAAGATTGAGAACGACAACACAACTTACTTCAATCGTTCAGGGCCGGAACAGATTTTAAAATTTTAAAGTTTGTGGAGCATGCGCAGAACCTTGACTGGGCCATTTATACACAATGACATTAGAGAAATTATTGCACACCGCAGCTAAATTTTGATCATGTGTCCCACAAAAAGGGAAGATCAACGCATGCTAACCACCGCCTGGTTAGCCTAGTTGGTAAGGTGCCAGTCTACTGTGTGGGAGGCCGGGGTTCGACTCCCGGCCGGACCCTCACTCAGGGTCTTAAAATAACTGAGGAGAAGGTGCTGCCTTTGCTCTAACATCTGCAAATGG
>JAOBYJ020083048.1:0-10705 GCA_025403565.2 Palythoa heliodiscus
GTTCTAGAAGTTGAGGATAATAAATAATCAAAATCATAACCAAAAATATTTAAGTTAACTAAACAAAAGCAGTTTACTTCTCCCTGGAGTTCCCCTTTAAATAATAAATTCATTATCACCATAAGTTTATTTCCTTCGATATCAGCTACATCAAAATTTATGTTACTCACTTTTTTTCATGAAAACATTGCCTTAAACAAGTTTTCGTTACAAACCAAGCTGAAAAAACTCAACCACTGTCATTCAAGAACATGACAATCAACAAGAGCCTGATTGGTCATTTAAAATTACCTTTGTTCGAAGAGTGCTTGGTTCAACAAGGTGAAGGGGGCAACCATTGATCTTAATGAGTCCATTACCTCGCTTGCAGTATGCTACAGCTGTGGCTGTTTTCTAATAATAATAATAATAACACTTAATATTTAATAATAATACTTAATATTTATAAATGCAGAATACATACAAAAAAGGTTAATCAACAATTATACTATGCTAATTTAACCCAACTGAGCTCTATATTTTGTATATAAGCAGTTTGGGAGAATTTGGCTTTCCAACTTCCCTAACTTATTCCACTAGATCAATTCCAAGTTTCTCATAACCAGTTAGACTATTTTGTGTGAGTTATGTAAGGAGACGTTAGATGTTGATAAATTACCATGGCTTATCTATTCTCTACAAATATCGTAAACTGCTGCTTATGAGCCCTGGGCTTATACAAGTTCGTAAGGGGCTTTGGGTGGGCTTATAAACGGGAAGGGGGGGCTTATATCCAGATGGGCTTATAAGCGGATGAAAAAAAAATGTTTCGCAATGACATGGGACAGTTACAAGTATGAACAGAGAGATTACCGCAGAAGCGAGAAAAGCGCCAGAGGGCTCGTGGGTTCTTGGAGGTGGAATTAAATTACCATGTGTTTATTACTTCTTTGGAAACAGGAAACACAAAGCACAAGTTCGAAAACAAATATGTGAGGCACAAAGTGCATTGTATGGACCATCTTCATAATGAACATAATATAATGCCAAATAGTGTAAGCAATTCCAAGTCCTGTTAGGAATTCATTTACAACTTCGATTCAAAGTTTGTATTTGACTGACAACTACGTTATGAAATTATTCAGCTCGTAGTGAACTTCAGGAATTTCAAATGAACTTCGGAAACAGTTTGTCAAAAGTTTTGTGAAACGCACTGTAACACTACGGGAGAACAATGTACAGTTACTTCAAAGCATTTGGCAAAATACTAAAATAAAGATTGTTAATATTAAAATGGTAATAGTTATTGTTCCATAATCTTTTCCAGTTATTTGTTGAAGTAACAGTGTTCTTTGAGAGTGCTTCATATTGATAAAGCAAGAAAAACTGGAGGGGGGGACTTATATCCGGATAGGCTTAATGTCAGATGTAATTCTTTATTTGCATGTAGGTCCCCCTATAACCAGGGGGGTTTATAAGCGGATGGGCATATAGGCGGCAGTTTACCGTACACCATGAAGAGTGCCGTGATTGCTTTGAAAGTTGTTCTATATTTTGTGCCATTTAGACCTTTTAGATAAAGACTGCGAATAAATCGGCATATAGAGGAAAACATATCATATCTTACAGATTGAAGGTTCAGTTCAAGTTTGGCACACTTTGAAACAAAACTACTTGTTGACAGAATTATACAGTCCAACTTGAATATGATAAAAAATTATTTAGTAAACGAAATACCCAAAAAACAATTTGTCAGCACGTCCACGTGTTGGCGAATTAATGAATCTCCAGATTTTATTACAAAATTCTCACACACCTTTCGTCCAAAAACTTGCACTGACTGCGTCATCTTTAATAAAAGAATAAAAGTTATTAAAGAACAGTCAAAAATACATCAGCTTTCAACGAAATTATGAAATTTTCATAAAATGTTTTCAAACCTTGAATCTCTCTCGCAAAATGGCAGCATAAAAAGAGGAAGGTTGCAAAGGCTCATGCCCGGATGAGGAACCTGAAGTTGAGGCTCGGCACACTCTCCCCTCTGCTTGGATTTATTTTGTGTCTATAAACCAATCAAATACGAGTTTCCGTGGTAACATATAATCTTTCACGCGTCGAATGCCAAGGAATACCATTTCGCTGTCAAGTATTTGAAAAAACCATTTCGCTGACGAAGTATTAGAAAAAACCTATAAAAAGTTATAGAAAATTCGGGAGATTCTGCAAACAAGTTTTTCTTTAGTTCATGGTAAAAACTAAAATTTGTTTCAGAGTCCAAAAAAGAGACGGCTTGCTTCGTGATCAAGATCTGGACGAAGCAGATGTGGTGTTGATTATAAAAACAATTTGCTAAAGTGACAACGAAACAAAATATGGCGATTAATAACAGCACAACGCTGAACACTTCTTCTGGAGACGCAATTGAAGTCGTTAACGCTGTTGCCTTTATCTTTCTGATCGTATTTACTTGTGTGGGAAACTTCCTGCTGCTGTTTGCTATTGTTGGAAGTCGGAAGCTTCGCTACACCGCAAATCATTTCACCCTAAGTCTTGTTTTCGCCAGTTTTGTGGTTGCAGCTACCGTAATGCCACTTCGCGTGTTGAGCTTCATCAACAAAGACCTTTGGGCCAGCAGACCAGAGATGTGCGAGGCTTACTGTACTTGCTTCTTATTGTGTTGTGCAGTAACAGTACTGTCTCTGGTTGTCGCTTGTCTGGACAGATATCTCTCCGTATCAACTAGTCACGCCTACATAAAGTTCATTGGTGGCAGCTGCCGTTCGTTGGTGTTAATAATACCATGTTGGTTGGTGGCGTTATTGCTAGCTCTTGCTCCAGCCAAGTTCTCAGATGGGCACATTCACACCACCCATGACTGCAAGTTGATCAGAGTATACCAAGCTGCTTATATTTTTACCTTCGTGGCTGTTGGAGTTCTCGTCCCCGTTTCATTTACACTTTTATTGCATATGAAGATACTCAAGACGACTGTTGGTCGTTTCAGAACCGTGGATATCCACAGCCAAGATCCAAAGCTTAAAAACTTGGATAGTTCTGATTGCACGTCATTCAAAAGGGAGACACAGCGAGCAAAGGTTACTATCAATGTGACCATCAGTTTCATTCTGTTCTGGCTTCCACGCTGCATCTTTCTTCTGGTTGACAACAGTCGGAGTCAGAGCATACATGAAGTTGCTGATGGATTAACAGAAATCCTAACTTACTGTTTCCCAGCATCTCTTCCGCTACTGTATGCAACATGGAGCGCTGAGATCAAGGATGTTTTTGTTAAGATGCTTTGCCCAGTGGGTTCCATTCGTCAGAGGCACGACAGAGAGAAATACAGGCTTGTCACTCCTCACAGAGTTGCACCCCTTGGACATTCACGATATACTTAAGCCTCTTTGAACTGTGACTGAATAATTTGTTTCACCAACAGGGTGTACAAACATGGTGGTAAAGGGGTCTCAGATAACATAACTTGACCATTCAGGGTTAGAAATTAGCAGCAGTCCACTAGTCCCCTGAGGGGGACTCCTAACTTTTTGGGGCAGAGATGCTCGTCAGAAAATTTCAATGGAACTCCTAAGAGGTACCAATCTGAGTGTGGTTCAGGTTGATTTCAAACCCTAAGAGGTGCCATTCAAAAGTGTACATGAAGATAGCATTTCAATCAATGATATTGAGGAAGCCCTAAAAGGTACTGCACTGTATGCAAATGTCAAAATTTTGTCTCTGGCACCCTAAGTGGTACCAAATCCTAGTATTATTACCCCTAAGAGGTTTGATGAGCATCCCCACCCAAAAGGTTGGGAGTCCCCCCCAGGCTAGTCCTCACACTAGTAAAAGTTATGGGAAACTAGCAAGCTTGTCTTCAAACTAGTCCGAGTGTCTAGTAAAATATTGTTATCTACCAATGAAGCTTTTAAAATGTTTGTGCTTGCATTCTAAATCATGCTATTTCATTACACATTTATGTTCTGTTTTGCTTGAAAGTGGCTTTTTACAAACAGTGGACACATGTTGATTGAATAATAATGTGTTTCAAGCCTGTAGGTTTTTTATTGCATTGTGTGGAGCAAAGAAGTATGACAAATACTAATGATTGGTGCTGTTATGTAAATGAAAAAGCTGGTAAAGTCTAGTAAAAATCGCAAAGGACTGGTAAACTTGAGTGATTACTAGTTCAAATGTATAGTGAAAAAAGAATTCAAATTTCTATCCCTGCCATTTATTCTGGATGTTATTCAAGATGTCTGTAATGAACTGCGAACCCAATTTATCTGTGATGATGGATCACAACATTATTTTGGGTATCTGTTAATCCTTTCAGCCCTAGGCAATTTATCAACATCTAACTTCTCCTTACATAACTCAAATAAAACAATAACTTGTAATGAGAAAACAAGCAATTGATCAAGAGGAATAAGCTCTGGGAGTTGAAAAGCCAAATTCCCCAAACTGTTTATATAGAAAATATGGAGCTCAGTTGGGAGAATTTACCAACACATCATTTGATGTGTTTTGGGTTTAAAGGGTTAATAAATTATAGGCCCAATTTGGTCAGAGTAACAGATCATGAAAGAACCCTTGTGCAAAAGTCATCAAAACAGTTTTTTGGAGTAATGATATCGTTGTATTAATTATTGGCTGGATAGTAAAATACTAGAAGTTATCATTTTGGCTCATAGGTGGCTGAGAAAAAGTGCATTGGTGTGTTGCTTTTTTTGATAATATTTGTAGAAAACAGAAGGTTTTCATTGAAAGGCCAATTTTATTATTGACGCTGTGCCCCGAGGTCATGCATGGTCCATATAGCAGCAGCCTGATGTGCCTATTAGTATATATGTATATATTAGTATATGTGCTTTTGGTGCAACTGTGTTGAGCTGTTAGCATAGAATAGCCACCGCATGGAATGTTAATAAAGTTGTTATTATTATTAAAGCAATGTGTAGATATGCTGTAGAAATATAATTTATATTAAATAATCTTTCATTTATATGTTTAATAAAAATTTTTGTGAGCCGCAGTACTTGGCATTAAAGAACAGACCATTTGATACTTGATAGGGGGTAGGTGGGGTGGGAAGGTAGCAAATTTAAAACTGTTACATTTAAATATTCGTCACATAAAAGACACTGGCAATTCCCTTAATTTCTTTATACTGAGCCCTGACAGTGATACTTCTAGATCCGTTGACTTTGTTATTAAAATACACAATTATTGTGATAACAAGAGGCTTAAAAACAGCGTACACGAGCAGGGATGTACGTACTTGCCTGTAACCCAGGTAAGCACCAGCTTACATTTCTTTTCTGAATTTTTACCTTGGAGATTAAAAAAAAATTAACATTCTTCAGTTATGTTGTCTCGCTCTAAGTTGAAGTTTGTAAATTGCTTCTCCTACTGCAAATACAAAAATTATCAGTTCAGGGCTTGAAATTTACGACGGCCATGCAGCAATTGCTGTGGATGCCCCTTGCCTTTGCCGTAATGCCCCCAGAAATTTGCACGATTTACGGCCACAAATGGCCTGCCCTTTTTTTTAAAGAGTGCTGCCGTGCCTTCAATTCTTATTTTGAGAAACAGGTGTTAAAAATATTTTCATTTATAGCCGGAATGAACGGGAAAGTGATCAATGTATATCTAGGTGATAATCATATAAAAAACGAAAACAAAACCTGTTTGCCATCTGGTTTCCCCAGGGTTTCAAACAGCGAGCGCACGAGTGTTAACTTTTTGTGAGATTCGCACTTCCTAACATCACGTGTATGGCAGACCCATCTGGATGGTGAACTGTGAAAATGCCGACTTACGAAGGAAACAAATGTGCATGTTATATTTTTTTAGAATACAATTGAGAGTCGATAAAAACACTTTCAGATGACTGAACCATTAATAGATTATCTAGGGTTTTGCCTTGCTCCCCTTCTAAAAATTACAGTATGGCCTTGGTGCCTTTGACAAATGCCTTGGTGCCCTATTTTTGCCACAAATGTTAAGGCCAAAGTGGCCGTGCCCCCAAAATTAGGGAGTTCAAGGCCTGTCAGTCAATTGTCAATTGCTTCTCCTACTGCAAATACAAAAATTATCAGTCATAAAGCTTGTACCATTTACCTGTATTATGTAACATTAAACATTTTTTTTTCAACTTGACATGTGCATCCTGGCTTACAGGTAAAAACTGGTCAGGAACGCTCTTGACTGGGGTGCCTGCTTTCTAAACATGGGATTTTCCTTGCAGCATAAAAAGGCCATTTTGTACAGCACTCTTCTGAAAGTTCCAACATCCTGCATGGTTTATCAGCCTATAAACCATAAAAACGTGTGGTATATATGTCTGCAAACATGCTGAAAGACCACCTTATTGGTGCCAGTGTCCTGGGCCCAGGGGGTACTCCCACCTCATATGGGTAGGGGTGTGCCGCCCATGTTGTCAAACCCTGACCCTGTTTATGACAAAAAAATGGGTATTTTGATACCCTGTTTATGACTGTTTATGACTAATTAAAATACGTGTGTGGCTTGTCACGTCAAGTGGGGCACTACTAATGCGCTTGAATGTGGTTGTTGACAGCTTGTTCCTGTTTGCGCTTAAAAACAAAATTATTTAAGATACCAGAACACTGAGCTCCGCGGACAGAATTCTACCCTGTCTATGACAGTTACAGAGGCAGAAAGTGTACCCTGTTTATGATTTTCTGCTAAAAACCCATACCCTGTTTATGAATTTAGGTTGAAAGAGTAGACCCTATCAGGCGGCACATACCCATATAGTCCATATGTGGGAGAACCCCCTCGGGCTTATGGGCTTATACTTCATCTCCTTCCCTTCCCTCCCCCCCCCCTCACCCTTACCTTAGGTTGGATATTGAGCAAGCACCTCTTTTCCCCCGCTCTGTCACAACTCTAGCTAGGGAGTCATGGGGTGTGATTCCCAGGAAATTTGATGTGTGTCGGTTTACGTAGATTCAGTTCTCCTGTTTTCAATGCGAATAATACAAGACTGCTATCTTCATCTTTATTTTCTCTGAGGTTTCAACTTCCGCTTGCTTAAGATTTCAAATTTTTAAAAGAAATAATACAAAAATAGTTTACTTAATCAGCTATATAATTTGAAGTTGAAGAGTTCTAGAGTCTCTCTTCAGTCACTTGTTTTGGGCTGCTCCTATCACAGGCAGTCCAAGGTCTTATACGACTCACATGTCCTGTGAGCTGTTAAATAAGACTTAGTTATGGAGGGTTTGAGAAAATATTGTGCTGAAATTACACTAATTCATTGAATTAAGAGTAATAAAGTACTCTCACCTCATTAGTACGTTTCATCTATTTTTTCTAGTTTTCACGCCTTTCTGCCGCTGCTTTGAATTGCATTTCGCAGGCGAAGTCTTTTAAAACCTCTTAGTTATAATAGCTCACACTCACAGGACATGTTCATGATATTCGCCGTAAGAGCTTGGGCTGCCTATGCTCCTATCGGGACAATTTGAAAAGGGTTCTACAAAGTGTCTACGATTTGAAGTTTGAATGAGAGCGAAGCAATGGCGCTTGCAAAAGAAATCAGTGAGAAAGATTTCGCATCTGAACTACGGAGCTTTATTAACCTGCAGCAAACAAAGATCATTCATGCTAGTGACATCAAGCAAGTAGTTGAAAGTTTGCAAGATGTAATGGTGAGGTTTTCTGTGGGAGTGAAATTGCCCGAAACTAATCAGATGTCAATCAAGTCAAATCAGGAAATTTTTAAGATTCATTTTGCACGGTTTTCAGAATTTCTGTTGCAACCGATGGCTTTGGATTGGTATCAAAAGCTAAGAAACGAAGAAAAATTTCAATATTTTGATGTGTTTTTCGATAAAGGACCTGTTGAAGACACATTTCTCGTGCTCTGCGGTTCGCTGTCGCAACTTAACCACGCGCACCATATTCATCACATGGCTTCATTGATGGCGCGCTTTGCAGAAAGGAATAGATTTATGGATTTGTTTCTTCAACAGACTGAGAGTGCAGCTGTTTCTTACGAGCGTTTGATTACATGCGTGGTTTCCCTGCCTGATCGATTTGCCAATCAGTTAAAACGAAACAATAATTTTAAACAGTTTCAACCTGAGAATTATTTTCCTTTTATTGCTGCACAAGTAGTTTTATCTTTAGAGAAGTTGCATGACAGTCTGTCCACAGCCCAAAACTGTTCGTTTAAATTTATAAGTGATCTTATTGGAAGAGTGTCGTTTCTGGGCCAGGGCGGTCACATTTTCAGTGTTCTCCTACCATACTTTCAGAAATGGATTGACATGACCCCCCTGTGGAAAAGAATTTGCAACCATGTTATTACTGGAATTCCAGATAATGGACTTGAAAGTGCTATGGAACAACTATTAAAGGGTATTGACGAACCACTAATTATTGCAAAGCTTTTGGGCGATAAAATCTTATCGCACAGCAGGTTGAAGTATCTGTTAACAACAAAATTTGTCATGCTCCGCTATTATTCACAGATTTCTATACCATACAACATTGTGACCTATCTTGCTGGTTGTAAACGTCGACATTTGCTAATTGAAACTTTAATGACAGTGTTGGATGTTTGGGGTGAACCAACTGCAGTTAAGCACACACCATATGATCAGCATGTATACATCACACGTGTGATCATACTGTGTTTTGCGCACCTGAACAATGAAGAAAGACAAGCACACAAACATAAACTCTTGACAAAGCTTCTAAATGGCATGCAGAGCCATTTAGACAGTCCAATTGAGAAAGTGCGACATCTTGGGATGGCTACGGCAGAATGTATCACATCGGCTCTTGACCCTGACAACAGTACCCCACTCAAATTTGAGTACCAAAAGACTGAGGAGATTAAGCTGTTGTTTGCTCTGGCACAAAAACCTTCTGCAAAGCATCTAAAGCAGATCAAGGAGAAATTCAGATTTTTCTGTGGAGGCAGTGCTTCAACCAGTTTGAGGTCGAGAAATGTGGTACAAAATAAAATACCCAATGCAGCTACAGCAAGTGATGTTGCCACAACAGATAATGTTCAAGATGATGATGATGATGATGATGATGATGATGGATTGAAACCTTATGATCTTACAGGTGATGATGTTAGTGCTGCAGGGGTGAATTCCCCAAAGTTTATAAGAGACTGTATGGAAGGGTTACGAGAAACAGACAACCCAGAAAATACAGAGGCTTCACTGAACGCTGTGGAAAACATCATCTGCACTCACCCAGACGACTTGGAAGAGCTTGCAGCTGAACTTGTGAAGATCCTTGTCCACACAGAAGACAAATATTCAACTGAAAATTTTGCAACCATTCGCCACTCTGCAATGGTTGCTATAACAACAAGGTGTCCAAGGCAAGTTGCTGAATACCTTACAGAAGAGGTCTTTGCAGCTAATTACAATCTACAGCAGCGGATTGATATGTTGGATGTCCTTGCATCCAGTGTACAGGAGCTTGCAGCACCTGTGGAGCTGATCAAACAAAGAACAGTGCCAAAAAAATTCCAGGTTTCAAAACCTATTTTGAACAAAGTACCACAGGAAAGTAGTGTTCCAGATTGGAAAGCTATAGTGCAAGAAAGAATTGAAAGCAAGACAAGGAGATTTGCTAAACCACAGAAACCTACTGCTGCGGCAGTAGCAAACAAGTTTGCCAATTTTGCAGGATACTTTTTCTATCCCTTGTTGAGGAAGTTTGACATTAAATTAAACACACTTGACCTGTTAGGAAAGGATAGTTTTGTTCTTGCAAAGTTATTACAAACATTGTCAACAGTAATGTACTGTGCTAGAGACACAGTCTCGGCAAGGGTAATGGGTACAACATTCATTGAATTTCTTTGGGCTCTGCGTTATCATAATGAACCCTATGTGCGGCAGGCTATTATATTTGCTGTTGCTATGGTGATTGTGAGTGTTCAGTCAAGTCTCTTGATTGCAGATGCTAGCAGGGAACTGATTGAAATGCATGATTGGCTGAAGGACGTGGTTCAGGGTGATCCCAGCACAGAATGCAGACAGGCAGCAATACAAACACTGTTATTGTTTGAAGGAGTATTTGCTAGTGGATTAACAGAAACTTCGTGAGAGCCACATTTTGTTGGTCGTCATAAAACTGTGTTAAGTTTGGCATTTTAGAAAGCTTTGCCAGATGTGAAATAGTTTATAAACAAAAATTGCTGGGACCTGTCTGAAATTTGGGTGAGGGGGTACACATTTTATGATAGTTCTCCACATTTTGCTTAAAAGACTATATTCCTTGAAGGAATTTAATAACAATAATAATTATTGGTAAGCATTTAATCACATTGATAATAAACAACTTTATATTCTTTCTGATTTGTGTTTCTTTTTTCAGGGTGGGCTAGGGTTCCTGGGTATGAGGTATAATAGGGTATTTTATCAGGTATAATGGCGGCGTGGTTGGTGCAGTGGTAAGATCTCTGCCTGCATTCAAATCCCAGCTCAGCCGAGTATTGAACATATGTGTGATCTTTTCCACCAAAGCTGACTCAGCTTTCCATCCTTACAGGGTCGGTAAAATGAGTACCAGCTTCTGTTGTGGGCTAACCTGCGATAGATTAGTGTCCTGTCCAGGGGGAGTCAATGACTCTTATCCACTTAACACTACAGAAACTGGAGATAAGCATTGGCTCCAGTGGGCCACTTAGGCTCATAAAAGGATTTAGCTTTTTTAGCTAGCTTATCAG
>JAOBYJ020083158.1:0-10705 GCA_025403565.2 Palythoa heliodiscus
AAGCTGGGGTGAGGTGGGCTGCTGGATTCAAATCATCAAACTATCGGAACAAAAATATCAAATATTTTTAAATAAGATGGAATTTCCGCACACAAAACAAGCAAATTATTGCGCACACTACTGATAACGCGAAACTTGAACAGATTATTGTCAACGTTAAAACTGCTGTCGAAAAGCAAGAGATTTGACAAGATTTTGGACTAAATCAAATCAAGTCCAATTCTCAATTATCAAAAATCACAGTTTATTTATTTTGATGTAACTTGCATGATGAAAATGTCGTCTACATGTCGTAATGTCACAAAAATTAGAATTTATAATAACTCCATAGCATTTCCCCGAAAGAGGCTTTTCACTGCCATGACTAAAATCCCCAACTGGCAGGGAGGCTGGCCAGAATGCTAATTACACCTACGTAACCGGTGGGCAGAGGATTCGGACTCGGATCCTCTCGGTTACGTATCAACACCATAACACAACAAATGGACACACCCTATATGAGTGCTGAGCATAGCTAGCCTCAACAAAACTTATAAAAGTGAACATATTTTTATCAGGAAATTAGGAAAAATAAATCTAAACTGAAAATCTTTCAGAAATATTCCAGGTTAGAAGTACAAGATGTTAACTGGTCCACAGAAAGGGAGGTGTAATTTTAACAGTTTCTAGGTTAACCGCAGTTCAAAATTGTAGTTTGAGAGCATAACATGGAGACCTTTAAAAAAGCTAAAACCAGACATAATAGTCAAACGTCCTAAATGAATGACATGCAATGCTATTGCCAATCATAGATGTTCTCAACTTATGGTGAAAAATTTGATTTCATGTCAATTTATTGATTCAGTGAGACTGAACTATCAGTAGAGCTAGTTATCTAAGTACTCTCCCAACACCCAGGGGCTGTATTACTTTCGTAGTGCTGCTCGACTTGCCCTCGGCACATAGATAAAATTTTGTAATCAGTACTACTCCCCACTGGATACCGTGAAAGATTTCCATCCAAAAAGAGATGTAAAACCTTTCCTAAAAGCTAAATACAGTTTTACCAGGAATAGTAATACGAGAAGTTGATACACTGTTTTACCGAAAAGTGATATGATATCATTTCCCGGTCAAACGGTCCATTGAAAAAGCTGGCCTATGTAAATACTTTTGACCAATCACATTACTTGTATTTTTGTGACGTCCCTGGCTTAACGCGACGCGCGATCTTTTCCCGCCCTTTTTCGAAACGGCTGATGAAACTCGCAGATTGCTCATAATCTTTTTTTTCCTAAATTTTTTACTAATTATACTTAAAATTAAATGACAGTTTTTCCCTCTTATGATATCATGAACAAGCAAAACCTAGTGAATGAAGGCGATGGTAAGCTCTCGACACATAATCTTCATATCAGTATGCTAACAAGCAAAGACTCTTAAGAAGTAATATAGTTTAATTTTATAGTCTACCGGAAAATATGAGAGAAGGTATAACTTTTTCAAGCAACAATAATCATTTAGCCTAATTTTACTGCTTTCATCCAACAAAATCTAACTGTAAAACAAATTACTTCGATCTTAAGATAACATGATATCTTTCAAACAGTTAGTGAATTACCTGTTAGACCATTAGTAAACAAGACCGTGTGGAATAAGTCTACTGATACCAGTAAGTTGCTATAGTAACCGCTTGGCAATCAGGGTTTTGTTACTTAACATCGGTGTACCCAATTACTTATCTCTAGTTCTTGCTTTTGCCTGTATATTGCGTTGCAAGCTTGCTGTTTGACGACTAGATTAAAGTCTTATACTTAATATAAAGCCTAATAATAAACTGACCAAATTATAGTTTAGAACACAGGTCGGCCATGGATGAATAAGCCTCAGTTGAAAGAGGAACCGTAAAATTCAAATCACTCAAAGTTTTATTGAACCTCAACAGCAATTTTTCGCTCCACTGAATTAATCTCGAAAATACTTTCAGCATACGGAACAATAATGAAATTCTATGCTTAGTGACCTACCTGTATTGAGATTCCTTAAAATTAGGTTAGAATGTATTTTCATAGTTTTGAGACCTTGTGAATGTCAAACCGTAATCCCACGATATATACACCATGAAAAATACGACAAGAGTATATTATAGTTTAAAAGACAGTAGAAATCGTCATTTTGAAATTAAGGTACTCATGTTTTACGAGTAATTGTTCATGCATCTATCAAAAGAAAAAAAATCCGAGCAGTTTTCTGTCTGCTAGGATTGGCAAACAAATGGTTTAAATCGAAGTTGGTATTACCTGAATCAGAATGCTGACAGATTAATCCATCTATTTTGTTCTAAGGAGTTTATTTGTTCTTTGTTTTGTCAGGTTGTTTTCGTAAGGCTATAAATGAGCCCACATGCATGACCTGTTGTTTTTTCATTCATCAACGAAGTCATAGGTCAAACTCACAACAAATCAAAGCCCCTCTATATCGTGAAACCGTTCGCCAAGCGGTCAAGAAACTTAACTTAGGAAGAAAGTTATAGGCAAGGATAAGCGGAGCGGGTGAGTCAACAAATATTCATTTGTGTACTGCGACAGACAAGTCTACAATTGCGGGAAATATTGAGTTCAGTGAGCAGTAATCCGATAATAAGAATCGAAAAATTCCCAAGACAGTGAGTAGACAGAAAAATAACTGTAAACAAAAACAAAAGATTTGTTCATAGTTTTGCTTTACTTTGAGTTCTGATTGGTCAATTATTGACAGTTCTGTCTAAAACCGTTGGACCCATTATACTCTAGAGGGGATGTTCAGCGAACACAATGTTTTATTATTAAATAGCAATCCAATTATATCAATATTACCTAAGAACCGTTTTCGATCATGACATAGTCATTGTTTAGCTTCACGGACTATGGCATCATGTCCCCTGATTGGATGGTCTAGAAATAAGCACGTCGAGCCCCATTACGTCATACAAAATAAAATTTGTTCTCCCGTAATGCCACGTCAAGCTCAAAACGTGGATTGGCTGGGGGAAACGCGCATGTCAGCTTCGAGTTTGGTGGGATTATCGAAACAATTTGTGATAACATATTGAGTCAGACCACAACAGGGTTTGGAGTCAAGTGACAACTTTTCCCCTCAACTTTGTGAGCGTTGTCACAGGTTAGTTTACAAAATGATAACCAAAAAAACCGTTGGGAGACAAATCTACGTAAAATGTTATGCAGTAAACTTTTGTGCGTCGAGTGAAAAAATCACACAAAAAGTCCTGACCTTGCTTCAGCGATCACGGAGTTTGTTCACTGACGAATGGAGTCTTCGACTTAAGCTGCCTTGGACATTGTCTTCCGCTATTTCTGTTATGGGCCAACCAGTTAGTTTGAGTATAGAAGGCTCCATTCGTCCACTTGCAAATGTTTAGTGAATGAAATTGTGTATGCAACGGAATGTGGTTTTATCGTGATATTTGTGAGGATCGCGTTGACAAGGATTACAACATGTTCTGGAATCGGGAGTTAACAACAGAATTTTTGTTGATCTGGGCGTGATCGCTGTGGTGTGAGGGCATAACTTTAAGACCTTCACTAGTTCATGAAGAGATGAGCAGCTTCATATTACTAATGATATATGCAATATAACATCATATTAGTTTTATTAACAAGATTTGTTACAATATTTTGATGACCTCTTCAGCAGCGAGGGCCCAATACGACACACCTACGAACGGGGGTGCTTAGCTGCTAACGAGGTCTCAAATTTAACGTTATATTAAACAACGCTATTTAAGATAACTTTAGAATTATTACCTTTAACAATTATGGCTTGTATATTACGGCTTTGGTCATTTGAACTTGAAAATTTCACTAAACGAGAGCTAGATCTCACATATTTTAATTTTGATTTAAAGGTTCAAGTGTCACGTTAGGGAGAGTTTAACTTAAGTTTGATTATTATTTTACTTCAACTTTGTTGCTAAAGCTTTGATTTAAAGCTATAAATTCATTCTGGAGTTGCATTTACGAAAGTTAAGTCAGGGTCGTGATAAATTACAGGTTTGTAATTATTAATGAGTTGTCAAAAGAAGAACAACTGGTCTTGTATTCATTAACTCTATACTTTAACTTCCTTTCATCTTCGTTTTTAGGCTATGGGGTTTTTAGGAGGCTGTACGGGCCTTCTACTCAGTGTGTTTGTAGGCTCGTGTCTGCTAGAATGTTCGGTAAGTAAAGAACATTTTGCCTGTTTTTTTTCTTAGAGATCCAAGATATTTTATTTATGCGAGATTTATTTAGTAATGGAAACAAAACAGGTTTGCCTCAGAGATTTAAAAACCAGAAAAACACATATGGCTTTTAAATACTTCAAAGCGTTGCACTAATTCGACTTGATTTTCTAAGTTTTGTTTTAGCCAATACCAAGAATTTCTGGTGGATGCTTCGTGCAAAGATGACAAGCATTTTGATTTATAGTCGAGCACGTGAATCTTGGTCTGGCTTGGAACAAAACTACGAAATATATGAAAAAGGAAAAAAAGCTTTATATAGAATATGTGAAAAAGGTATATTTTATATATTTGGCAAAATGACCTTCAAAATTGCGTTGCAGAATTAATTTTTGTCTCCAAACAAATTTCCTCTCCTGACGTAAACAATAGCGGGTAGTACCAGCAACGCATTTCTTCTCATTCCTTCTCAATGCGTTAACGGACTAGAAACTATGTTTTTCAAAAATAATATTCCTAAATTTTTCAGAAAATATCTAACTGTAGCAATACTTCGACATAAGTAACTTTAGAAACAAAACTGAGCTATAACCAAAGCTCTTGGTGACAAAATTGTGTCATTGCATGCTTCGTTGAAACTGCTGAGACAAGTAATTTTGCTCAACTACCAGAGAAGAAATTAAAATAGCCCATATTTGTTATAAAAGGTTAAGTTTTATACCTTTTTAAACAAAAATAATAAGGTACATCAAATTAGCTCTTGAAGAAATTTTATGGTCGGGCCCAGTTGTTCAAAAGCCGATTAGCTCTAACCAAGGGTAAAATTTCTAACCAATGTTCTTGTTTCCGACCTAGAGACTAATTTGAGCTGCAATTTTAGGATTAAAAAGTTTTTGTCTTGGAAAATCCGGACAAAATTTTATAAAAACCGAAAATCGTTTTGAGAAAAGAAATTGTTGCTTGTTTCTTGGCTTAACCCAGGGTTAATGTTAAGCAGCCTTTGAACAACCCATCCCTAAGCCTGCAGATGTATTTTGTTGATATTCTAAAATTGCAAAGTTTTCCTCCATTCTTGAACAAATCATTGAATTTATGCTAATTGATCATCAATCAGATAAGAACTCAAGATTTGTGGTGACAGCAGGCATGTAGGTAACAGAGCTAGAATCATCTCAAAAAACAATTTCTACATCACTTTCTAATCTAAAACTAAAAAATTAAACTCAAAAACATCTCAAAAAGACAAAGGCCCCTTACAGATTGATCAAAACGAAACTTAGTATTTCTAAACCCTTCTTCTTCTTCTTCTTCTTCTTCTTCTTCTTCTTCTTCTTCTTCTTCTTCTTCTTCTTCTTCTTCTTCTAAATGAGTCAACGTTTTGTAATCACTGTACAGACAAAAGAGCAGATTTGCTCAAATTTATTTTGATAGCCTAGGTTAAATTACTATTTAGTATTTCTCATGCATTACAGGCTAGACTATCTACGCGTAACTGCTATTCCAATCGACACAAATTGTTACATTCAAGGATTTATCCAAACATACAGGTTTCACCAAACCGAACGTTTGATTCCATTTTATTAATTTCAATAAAAATTTGTTTTCAATAAGTTCAACACTTAGCTTTTTGCTTCGACAAAGACTGAACTAATTTGACAATTTTTGTGAAGTATAGTAATTTGACCTTGAAGTGACCCAGTAGGAATAAGAAACTGTTAAAGCATTTCTACAGCTGTTTAAAACTTAAACAATCTCTCTTAAATGTCATATTATATAATAAAAAGGCACAATCACCAGAACATTTGGCGAAGCTCATTCTTAATTTTGTGGCTGCTTCAGCTTCAATTTGTTCTTATTTCTAGGAGCGGCTTATATTGAATTAGAAACAAATAGAAACAAGCGTTGGAAAACAAAATGCCTCGCACTGCAGATGCATTATGAGGCTGTATCTAGAGGCAAACTATCTTCATTGTTTGTTGAACAGTCTCAGGTTAAAGTTAAATCTTTTTGTGTTTTATACAATGTTAAATTACGAGTATCGGTCAAGTTTACCTGAAGATTTCAGTTCATAGTTATCAAGCCTCAGTCTGAGCTTGTTCTTAAATTGTTCTCAAATTTTGGTCAGTTTGAGCCTCGTTGTTCTTATAAAAAAAGCGTGTACTGTGACTAGCCGTAGTTATTGGCCGCAAATTCTGCTAAAAATTGTATTGCTGGTACGAATTTGATATTTGGTAAACAAAGAACAGTTGTTTTTAATAGACTCGGCCCTTAGCAAGTCTTAGTTTCAAATAATCTTGAAAGACGATTTTTGACAAAACAGAGTATCCATAATTTGCTATTAGAAACTTTTATGTCACGATTGCATTATGTTGCTTGTAATTGACGTTTTAATATCGAATTTATTTATTTGGTTTGTGTTTCAGAATTCGCAACAAATACTACCAGATTGGCCAAAAATTGGTGACAGAATCACGCAACCATTCCTCGATCAGCTGATGGTCAGTCAGCTGCTGGAGCAAAATCTTACCTTAGGGTTCTTTTTAAAAGGGCTTAATGGGCCACCGGGTCCTCCGGGACCCCCTGGTCCCCCTGGTGAGCCCGGGCCGCCCGGTTTGTCCGGTCCTCCTGGTACCGCAGGACATGTTGGTGAGGATGGTGCTCCAGGAGCCACCGGTGCTCCAGGACCACCCGGACCTCCTGGTCCTCCTGGTATGCCCGGTGAGAAAGGTGATCCCGGTGAGCAGGGAGCTCCTGGTGCTGCCGGACTTCCGGGAGCGCCCGGTTTACCCGGTCCCCAAGGTCCTGCGGGACCGTCTGGCCCCGAACCACTTATGCCGGTAAGTCTTTATCTGATGTAAGTTATTTGATGTTACTGACTTGGCTGACTGTGGTGCTTCGGTTTTTAAAAAGGCAAGCAGCTCTGGAATACTACACAATGGCTGTTTCTTAGTTCCCACAAAACCTAAATTAGACTTTATCTTAAAATGTTAACTTGTTAAATGACATTAGGCATATATACTGGCTGTAATGTCTTGTGGTTGATTTCTTAGTTTGAACTTCGTTTTGTACCCGAAAAGGTCTGTAATCTTCAGCTTCACACATTGTCTTTAGCTCTTTAGGTTGTAATCTGAAAAATATTAAATTTGTAAATGAGCCACGTGATCTTTTAGTTTAAATATAATAGTTAACTTTGTCAACTCATTTGTTTTTTTAGAACTTCACTGTCATCTGCGAAGGAGAAAAAGGTTGGCTTCAATGCAAGCAATACGAGCTTATCAAAGTTACCCGCTCCTTCTGGGGCCGTGATGATCATGTGACTTGTCCAAAGGTGCCCGCAGGCCTGACCTCTGACCGACTTTGTGAAACGCAAACCGACAACACCCTCAAAAAGGTTAACGGACAATGTAAGAATGAGCAAGCGTGTGAGGTTGTAGCCTCAAATATTTTCTTTGACGACAACAGTTGCGGAAATGTTTACAAGTATCTCAAGGTTTGGTACGAATGTATTCCGGATGAAGCCAATGCGGTTGATGTGCTTAAAGAAGGCGGTAAAAGGAGGCGCCGAAAGAGGAAGAGGTCAACAAAAGAAAAGAGATCCACAAAAGAAGAAAAGAGATCCACAAAAGAAAAAAGATCAAGTCATGAAAAGTAATTAAACATACGGGACTCTAGACGCACGAAAGAATTAATTTTAATTCTGACTTAAGTAGGAACTCACTTTTGCTTTCAAAATTGCCGTTTGCTTTGCTTGGGCGATATTACTAACCATTTGCTTCGTTCAGAAGCAAATCCACTTGAAGAGTGCCACAGGCTGGTCGGATCGATCGACTATGTTTGTGTTGATATGTATGTATATTGAAAATTTATCTTCATTTCATACGATAAAGAACAGGCGATGTACTGAAAAAGTATTTTATTTCTTCCAGGTCGTTAGAGATTTGATTTTTAGACCGGATCAAGAGTGTCAAACGATTTAGATAAATATTTGTTGTCCATTAGTTGCCCTTCCGTCTCCCCTTGTAAATTGAATTTTTTTGTGGGAACTAATAGACAACAAAGCTGTATAAATTCTTGACAGTTGTGAATTTCTGTGTCGGTAAGTTTGTGCTAAAATAAAGGATATTGTAAAATCCTTGTCTGGACAGCAATTATATTTTCGTATGCATTGTTTAGAAATAAAATCCTTCGGTATATTTATGATGAGTGTAGCATTTTGAATTTGTTTTTTCAATGTAATGGTTACTCTATTACTCTATCATATAATATCTTTATCTTGTTTTACGATAGCTTTGTAAAGATAACTGGTTCAAAAAGTTGGTGTAAACTTCATTTAATATTTGGTACCATATTTTGGTCCTGTAGGGTATGAGAACTGATATTCAGGTTAGCATGCACTCATCTGAGAATCAGTGTATCTGTTTCTCAACTGAAATGGTGTTTATTAATAACTTTAAAACTGAATAAAACATCTTTAATACACAAACCGAAAAGCCAAGTAATTTTCAACGAAATGGGGTACGTTACACAAGTAATATGTTGTCGCACAACAAGTTGATCTCAGTAAAAGAAAACGAAAAGATTTTTTCTCTTCAGACTCCTCTCCAACATTTTTTACTCCAGATGGTATAACAAATGTACCGTTGAATGCATATTCCTGATGCGCAAGTTCGTGTGGCAGAAAGTCTTTAAGTATAACTTTAAAAAAGAGAACTGTTTGCCTTATTTTAGCCAAACGTTGTATAATAATTCAAGGAATTAAAATAGCTTTGTATGTTAGGTGCATGATTGAAGAAATAAAGATAATCTTTTTCGGAAAGCAAGGGTCGAAAGCCATATCAGTGAAATTCACAGTAAATGTTTTTAATGAATAAAAATGCCCGACACAACTACTGTTAACCAATCACATTGCCTTTATTATTGGTGACGTCACTCTCTTTCCAACGTGCGAGTTTTTCCCGCCTTTTTAAGGGAATCAAACTTGTGGTTCGTTTATTTTGTGCATTTACCACAAATTGTTTAACAAACATTCGCGGAATCACTTAATAATAGAAAATTAATAAAACCTCGTAAATGAAAATGATATCAAGCTCCTTATAACATTTTACAGTCTGTTTATAAAAAATATAATTTGTAAATAAACACATCTACTTTCTCCTACCAGCAGGGATGTGAACTACTGATTGCAACTGATATTGTAAGGAATAAATTTATCTTGGGAAGGCTTAACTTTATCTTTCTGGTCAAAATGAATTTGTCCTTTTTTGTTTTTATTTTATTTATGTTTTATTTTTTTGCCTCTCCGCCACGGCCGCCAGTGAATAAAAGATACAAGGCGGTTTCTATGCAAAGCACGCACGCTTTAAATTCGTGCCTTAATTCATCACATGACAAAACAATATAATAAAATTCAGTTAAAATTTTTAGAAACCCCTTGATTTGCACTGCCTTTCTTATAGGCTTACTTTTTTTTGAGAGAGAAAACATCAACATTGCTGGACTTTACCCAGTTTTACTGCTTGAGGTATAGTATTGTTTGGAGAACCTCCATACTCTCATGTTTGGATAAGTTTTTTCCTCATATCTCCAGAGTTTGGCTACCTGAACCTGAATAAGCTTTGCTATTTACGCGAATTTAGGAAAATAATTCTATTTCCCATTTTAGTATAGTAATTCAGGAGATGTTCGCTGTCACGAAATCGTAATTACCAAATGCATCTGATAGGCTGTGTGGACATACCTCTCCATCGTTCATGGGTCCCAAAAGGATTTAAAATTTTGATATTCGTTCGTTCCTTGGTGGGTGCTTTTCGCATGCTAGTCTTACTTGAATCAAGGAACTGCAACTGAGTTGGCGCATAATCTGAGGGGTGGGGTGGGGAGTGGAGGCTGTAGCCAATCGTTACAAAACTGGGGGTGGAGTGAAAAAGTTTTTATACCGGATATGAAATGGCATTGCTTTACCAAACACTACTTGAAGGACGTTTTTGAATAATAAGCGCTGATTTACGAACACAATGGAAACTATTTTAATTGGAAAAGATATGATTCTGCAAAGAAAGTAACAAAGGCGATACTGGGAGATTTGAGTTTGGGTACGCATGCGCACTGGGTTTATTTTTTCCCTCTCACGTTTGAATTATCCCCTTCCCTCTCCCGTTTAAGTTACCCCCTCCCCCCTCACGTTTGGGTTACCCCCTCCCCTCTTACGTTTGGGCTATCCCCTCCCCTTTTATCGTTTGAGCTATCCCCTCCCCTTCTGTGTCAAATTTATTGTCATTATTATCATGATGATAGGCAATCGTCGGACTATTTCCCATGACCTAGCGCATGTGCGAACATTCCTCTGGTGGCTAACTAATACGATGCGTGAACGGCAGACACGGCCACAGCCCCCACGGATATCACCTGATGCTGCAGGTGCTGATGCTGTTACCTTCGCAGCAGCCTCTCTTTGCTCTCTCTGTTCTCTTTGCTGTCTTTGCTCTCTCTGTTCTCTTTGCTGTCTTT
>JAOBYJ020083261.1:0-10704 GCA_025403565.2 Palythoa heliodiscus
AAATTTATTTGGCAGCCAAGAGTACACTTTATACAGGTTAGCCTCGCTTTGATGTTCAATAACTATTTTTAAAACCTCAGACTGAGGCCAACACTGTACAGAATGAATCCGTTGTCATTATAGCCAGCGGCAACTGCAAAATGGCAAACTTAAGATCTTTCCATCTTTTACCAAGCTGCAAACGTTTATACTAAACCCTCAGGGGAAACGTTCAGCAAACTTATTATTATGCAGTGTTAAAAATATGCATACTTTTTTATTGTTGTTATTATATATAATTATTTCTCTCTTCTCAGGAATGCTCCTTATGTCCCGGTTAAGTTTTAATTTGCCACAATAGCGGACCACACCCAGTGATCTTAGGTATGTAGCATGCGTTTTCCTTCCAGCTGCTTGCCATTACTTATATCCTAGCTGTCCCAAGTAAGCATGGTTTGAGTATCATTTCAACTGTCCTATCTAGCTCTAGTTTTCAATCCATTTATCGAAGCCTCTTGAAACTGTCCCAACAACAATCGGTAAGGATATATAACTTCATTCCAAATCCTTTATGTTTCATACTTTAGATAATTGTACATAGTTTCTGTTCGTTTGTTCTTCCTTCTATTTAATGAGGGTGTCAAATGGACAGGATCAATGATCAGTTCTCTTTTCGGTCACAGTGATGTGTGGCACATCGTGCGCCGGTGTTTTATCTGTTTGTCTAGTAAAGTCCCACTCTGCTTTTTCAACTCCCTGCTTCTCACACAGTTTCCAATCGATAACTTTTGCCAAACTATGTCTCATATTCTTTTACCCTTCCTCAGTGGAGCAGCCACTTTTGGGCATTCCGAAACTATGTGTCACTGTTTCGTCAGCCTACCCACATAATCAATGAAAAGTGCTATTTTTCTCCATTTATAATCCATTTTTCTCATGTTTTTTGTGTTCAATGCTTGATCCTGTATTGCAAGGTTCTTTTTCTTCTTATTATTTGCTTAGTAAGTCAAGGCATGGCTGGTATCCTTAGCCTTAGGAGCCCTGGTATATCTAAAATTATGTATCTAAAGTTGCAAAAGTATCAATTAAAAAATCTATTGTTTTTTAGCCTTTTTTATTATTTTTTCAATTATTAACGTTATGATTAATTGCTCTTGTTTATTGGCCTTTTTATCATTTTTCCATCAACATCATTACTTGCGTGTGTTTTATTGTTCTTTTTTTTTATTTTTTCAGTTATTATCATTATTTATTATGGTTTAGAATAACAGTTATTCTTTACTCATAAAAGGCATCAATTTTAGTATTTATTTGTCTACATTCAAATTAGCCCAACTTGCCTCGTTCTTAAGTCAAACTTTCAAAAGAAAATGTTACCTGAAATGAGATTAGTTGGGCTAATTTGAATGTAGACAAAAGCATATTTAAATTTTTGCCATTTATGAAAAAGTCTATAGTTTAGGCTGGCAGCAACAAGCTGCTGTGGCGTTCTAGGACTCTATCAAGGGTTCTTGCATGCCTAGAGAGAATAGACTTTTGACTTGGTGGTTCAAGATTAACATGGATGACTTCAGATTATTTCTCCATTTAATATGCTATATATATCCAGGACTCCAATCACAACTTGTGCCATATCACTGATAATTAGTGAATATTTTTCAAATATCTAATATTTGTTATTATTATTAACATTTATTATTACTATTATTATTAGAGCTAGTTTTTCCAAGTTTAAAATTGCTAATGACTTCATCTAATACTCCATAACCCCATGTCATTTGTTTTTTTTATACCTACATATACCTACATGCACTGATCAAATTAAGACTCTTTTGATTTGTGCAAAAATGTGCTAACCATAAGTGTTCAGAAATGGAGATAAACAGTTTATAAAATCTTGAAACTTTAAAAACCATTAGAGTAAAACAGGTATTGCTTGTTACCAGAACACCAGCCACAGCAAACAGCAACAACAAATTTCAATTCATAATTGTGCTTCTCTCTTCTCTTGTCTTGTGTCAATTTTAAATCTGATAACAGGTCTTTCAAAACTGATAACAGTTCTTTCTAAACAGTTTCAGCTCAAGAGGGCTCTCAGTACTGAGCCAAAACTGTATAGAAAGAACTGTTATCAGTTTTAAAATTGACACAAGACAAGAGATGAGAGAAGCACAATTACGAGGAAGTCTATGTTGGCCCAAATTCTCAGATTGACACGAAAATTGCAATTCGGGATATAACCACCAACCCCTCTACAGCAATGGATCTAGAGATTTGAAAAGGAAAGAAAGAGGCAAAGAGCTGAATAAATTTTGCTGGGAGATCTTTTTAAATAGACCATTTTTGAATTCTTTGTTTCTGCCAATTTAGATGACTGCAGATTCATTTTAGCAGGGTTAGCCTCATTTTTGTGTTAAATATTCAAAAATACAAGTGAGAGAAAGTGAGAAATCACACCTCCAAATGAATACGCAGTTGTAGGTAGTGTAAAACTATATTGGTATTTAGGAACATCTATCTTCAGACTGAGGCTAACCCTGCTAAAATGAATCTGCAGTCATTTAAATCAGTGGATGCAAAGAAATCGGAAATGGTCTATTCCCCAAGTTTCCTCTAAGTGAAAACAGAAACTCCAAATCTCCTATAAAAATAGAAAGCCTGCTATATCAACAAATTATATTACAGGGCTGTGCTGTGCTTATTCTAAAATTTAAATTTCTTTCTCCCACCTAACTCGGAAAGAGAGATTTTGACAAAGGTGTACAGAAAATGTACAGGGCTCAAAGTCAACAACTATTTGGTCGCATTTGCAACCAGATTCTTCCAAATATGTCTAAAGAATTGAATTTAGTCACACAGTTGCACCAAAACAGAGATGTTTTGTTCTTTTTCTCCCTCTGTTTTTTCATTGAACTTTGTTTGCCTTTATTCTCAACAATCTTTTCCTTTTTGATCAGACTTATACTTAGCAGATGCGTGTAAAGCTGAGTGTTTTGCAAGCGTGAAGCATCGTTAATTTTTAGATGTGCACTTCATCATCTTTTAGCTGTGCACACATGAGAATTTAAGCTGAGAATTTAGGCTATGCACCAAAAAATTGAAAACTAGTGACAAAAGTGCACCTGGAAAAAAATATTGACTTTGAGCCCTGAAGTAGTGAGCATAGCTACCACGCATTTTTCAGGCCATTACATCACTGCAACAGGGTCCTGAGAGACCTACCTTTCTAAAACTCTTGGTCTTCAAAGTTCAAAAGTTGGGTTTGAAAAAAAATTACAATTGACATGAATTCTCAAGTTGAAATGTTTCCTGATCAGTGAAAGAAAAACCAAAGCTTGAGCAAACCTATTTTTTAACAAAATTTTTATGAGGGGGTATTTAAAAATGTTGTAGTGATATTTCAAAAGGACAGTACTAAACTCGGTTTTCACCAGCTTTTATTTTCTAATGACTATCAGAAGAAAATATAACAATTTCATTTCTGCAAAATTTGCATTTTCAGTGTCATACATCAAAAAGAAATTAAAAGTTTCCTATTCTTGATGTTTTTATTTCTGTATTTGAATAATAGCTGATGCATAAGTAATAATCACTTAACATCAAATCACATCACAGTTTTGTATTTTATTTATGTTCAAAGTTACTAGTTCAGTCCAGTTTACACAATGGTGAACACAGTCTAGCAATCCACTCTTGGGAACGAAAAATGCTATATAATTTGATTTTTGTAAATTCTGAAACCAGCACGTGATTGTGGTAGAAAAGCTATGCTTTTAGCTGATGATTAAGGGTAAAATAATGAATGTAGAGTGTATCTATAGACACCTCAAACAAAAAAGTAGCAGTCGTTAAGGATTTTATTTTTCGTAACCTACTTTTTTCACTTTTCTACAGAGCATGCAATGCAAGATGTTGATAAGACACTCGAGTTAAAGTGGTTGGCAAGATGACAAAAATAATAAAGAGAAAATACAGCTAGTAAAGGTGTGGAAAAACAATGCCAAACATTTCATAGTTGATATTGCAGTACTGATCTGCGAAGACATCTCATACATACAAAGCACTACAGCAAGCAAACACTAACTCACAACACTGTAATCTGTTATCTGGAAGCCTTGAAATAATCTTGAAAGTTCTAAGAAATTAATAACTAGTTAACAAAATTTACTGTTAAAATAGTAAGCAAAAATTGAAATGCCCACAAACAAAGTTTGGGCTCCAAACATACAGAAGCAATATGCATAGCTAAACATGGTAATTCACTAATTAATTTCAAATAATTTGTTTATACGAATATAAATTGAGCTTTTCGAGTGAGCCCGCCAAAACAAACGACCAGTTGTCACAAAAGTTTTTAATACACTCCAATGCCAATGTATCCTTCCTGCTACCGAGTGAACGCGTTTTCAAAGGGGGGATTTTCTGAAAGAAACTAATATTTAACTCAGAAAGCCTATTCCATCAAGTTCGAAAACTCGAATTTCATGGTAGCTTTTTCCAAATTTTTGACACCCAATATATGAACGACCTAAACAACTCGCGGTAATGTAAATATGCAGACAAGACTTCGAGTTTGATAGAGATATATTTCTAATCCAAGTTCCCGCTGACAACATAAATAGCCCCATGAATCGACATATACAATCCTATTCAGTGTTCTTGATTTCGTGCAGCGAAAAACATCACGTGTAAGGATAATTTTTGTAACGACGCAAAAACTTCTAATTTAACGAAATCAAAGTAAACTAAAGTAAAAGGCAAATCTCGACGAAGGTAAAAAAAAAAAATCCACACACAAAAACTGGCTACCTCGTTTTACAGCTAAGCTGTAGTACTATTTGTAAATCTAAATCTCTTTGGAGTCGGCTTTGCAAAACTCGTTTGTTTTAAGTTGTGTGTTGGTAGATTAGAATATATCCTCAACAAATATTTGAACAACTTTCGCTGACTGTTGCAGCCACCTTGCGAAAAATTTCCCGAGGGCTTATGGCAAGCCAACCGTGAGAACACATATTTACTGTTAATACACAGTCAACACCCAACAAACGAGTTGCAAAACAGACTGGTATTTTTCAGACTTTAATAACACTTTGATTTTCTAACTTCATACACCTACTTTTTATTTATCAATAGTACTGCTTTTTATAACTGATAAATAATCTGAACTAGAGAAGTCACAATAGATACCGTTTGCCTCGTGCGCTAAGTTTAGGCAAGCGAAACATACATCTAAGTAACGATAAACTTTTAGGAGCTACGTAAACAATCAAAGATTTTGATGAAAAATTAATGTTTTTATGATCATACACAAGCGAAATTCGTTAACGTTTTCCTCTAAATAACTCTAGGTTTCGACTGCAACGCCACACCTTCACATTTATTCGGAGCAAATGAGCTGCTAGTTTGTGCCCACGCCTAGAAACACTACTTAATTTTAGTTCCGTCGCAACTTAAACTTTCAACTATACATTCAGTAAAGTATAAAATTCTACATCTTGCACGAGACAATACACTAAGTTGCTCGGATAAAGAATAACTTACAATCAAAACAAACAGTTAGCTAGCTAAACTCTTGAATCCTAGGCCGCGAATTTTACGAGGCGTAAGTAGTGAACTATCTATGAAGGAGTGCCACATGTTTTTGATCTCTCGATTAATTTCATCAGTTACTCTAACATCGAGAGAAACAATTCAACTGTAACGACTGAGATATCAAAGTTTTTCAACTCAATAACATCTTCGCTCAATATCTTTCCTTCGGAAATATCTAGCTACAAATGGCAGCAAAAATAATTATAATAGGTTGGCGCCGGGGCGCACTATCTCATGTTCTTCGGTCTCATTGTAATTCAGCAAAAGTTTTGTTTCAATTCAAAGTCCTGCTAAAATTAAAATGAAAGAGTGATAGCTTACAGTTCACTTGGTTATTCCTCTGCTGGCTTTTCTTCCGTCTTCTCCTCACTTGGGCTTGCCTCCGGTTCTGCGGCCGCGGCCGCTTCATCGCCGGTTTTTTCTTCTTTTTTCTCTTCATCTTCCTCCGATGGCTTGGCATCATCGTCCGCCTCGCCCTTGGCACTCTCTTCGGGTTTCGACTCGGCCTCTTCGCCGTCTTTCGTATCCGCGTCATCTCCTGATTTTCCCTCGTCTTTCTGCTCGGTGGTACCTTTGTCTTCCTTTGCCTCTTGCGTTTTCACTTTCTTTTTCTTTACACTGAGTCTCCCCTTCGGTTTGAACTCCTCGACGTGCTCTTCGCTGCAAACGTCGTTCCAGTCCATCCAGTAATCAAGCTTCATTCGATCACAGAAATCAACGAGAGGTTTGAGCTCTTCTCGCATAAGCTTTTCTTGCGGAGAGCCTTGAGCATCATACACGAAGTTTGCCAGGAGACCAAACATTGTGCAGTCGATAGTAGTTGGTTCCGACCCCATGAAAAACTCCTTGTCACCAAGGAGCGAGTTGATAGATCGAAGATCAAACTCAGCAATGCTATAGATTTCCTCCTTCGTGTGCTTGCCGATCCCGTGGCCTTCCATGCATTTAATGCACTTACTCTGATCCATCTTAGGTTTAACATTTTTTACGATAGGACTCAAATTGTTGTAGTATTTTTTGGTGTCCTGGAAGTTGTCCACCCAGCGATAGTAGGCCAGACACCAGTACGTGTTCTCGTCGGCCATCACTTGGAAAGCATGACAAATAGCTTTCTGCTCCTCTGTTAGACTTTTATCAGGATCAACTTCGAATTTCTTGTTGATGTACTGGATACAGAACTTGGCGTCTTGGACCTTATCTCCTTGGTACTCGATAAATGGCATTTTTACTTTGTTGGTTGAATACTTAGTGTTTGTCACATAGACATTCTCATACGGAATCTTGTTCATTCTAAGGTAAGTTTCCATCGCAAGGCAAGATGGAAGACTGCTAGGTACATTCGGCGAGGGACCAGGTTGATGTAATTTCAGTTTAGGAGGTGTTGTTCCATTTTCCTCCTTCTTGGCTTCTTCAGCCACTTCTCCATCTTTTGGTTTGTCGCTCGCTTCTTCGCCTTCTTCAGGCTTGTTTTCTTCGACATGATTTTCTTCTACCTTCGCTTCTTCTTCCGACTTTACAACCTCAGGTTGTTCTACTGGCGGTGTTTCGACTTCAGCAGACATTTTAGAATAGTGGAGACGCAAAATTCAACGACGACTTGGCTCACAAAAATGTTGTAACAACGCCTAAACTCGACAAAGACTAAAGCCAAGCCCTGATACTGACCTTTGCGATAGAACGCTCCACGCGTTTGTTTGCACGTTCAAAGCTCTATAAATTGACGGCTTTGTCACTTTCCCGCCAATCAAAACACTGATTTTGAAGTATTGACCAATCACGTGGCACATCTTTCAAAGTATAACAATTAAAATTTTCGTTGCGAAAGTGCTTGGGTGTGATGTGCCAGAAGATTTGTCTGGGGAGGTCACGGGTACACTGTCAGACTTTATTTTGCATATAAATAGAGTTGAATACAACTGTGAAAACTCAAACAAAGGCTAAGAACTTGCGACGAGTAAGCTTTATATCATGCAAACAAAATATCGATTGAGTTTAAAATCGAACTACTCGTGGGTTTCGGGAACGATCAAAATGCTAACAATTTTTTCAATCTACTTAGTTTAGATTGGTCAAGTAAAGAAATTATTACGAAAGTGACAACTTTGTAAAGCAGTCAAGCGTTACACATTTTGCTTTAGATCAAATTTAATAATTAGTCATTTTGACACCATATTTTGATTCTATTGGGACTCTTTCGGCAGTCAAACCAGACTGAATTTTGAATTATATCAATTCAGGCTTGTTATTTTCTGCTTCAGTGAGCCGTCACAAAATCCAGGTCCCATGATTGAACGTTGATGCAAATTTTAAAATATAAACCGTTTCTTTACATCTTCATGCGAAACTCTTATTGTGTACATAGAATTCGTTTTTTCTTTACTTAGATTTTTATAAGGATTCCTTTTTCAGACCCAAATTCTCGGTAAACATTGGACATGCAGTCAAAAGTTGGCTCTCCTGTTTTAAACTTTGTACTTTGAATGACGTTCACTCTGTATTCCTGATAATGAATGGCTGTCATATTTCGAAATCTGGAATTCATGTGACAAACTCCGTACCTTGGTCCGTGCAACCTGGACACGCAAACACCGGATGTAAAATTTAACATGTAAAGGTAGATTTCTAAAATTTGATGTAATTTGGACATTTTTTTGAAAATGATGTGTAAGCTTATTTATAGATGATGAAGTCCCTGAAGTCAAGTTAACTACTTTTAGTATATTCAATGTTATTTGACCACATTTCGAAAGATAATACATGTGTCAAGATTTTAGAAATACTAATATTACTAAATATTAAGTAACTTATTTGTTTTCAAAACGATTAAAGTTTCTTTTTAAAACAATTTATGTGATAGTTCGCGACATTTGTTTTTATACTTTTACGTACTTGTAATTATGCATAGTTTATGTATCATAAAATTAACTGGAAGCTCATTTGATTTCCGAATGAAGTTTTCTCGTTTTAACCCTACCGAGCCCACTCTAGAAGGGCAGAATTGTGCAATTTGAGTGGGCGAAGGCAACTGAATTTTAGATGAAACGTCAGAAGAGCACGTGCCTTCAAAGCTTAGTTTTTCACACCCTATCATATTACAAAAATTCTTTCATAAACAGACATTTCTCATCAATTATGAACGCTCAGAAACTGCATACCATCTAGGTCAATATTAAAAGTAGTGGCAATCCGGAAGAAAATCGTCGAACTATTCTTTGCCCAGTTTCAGGAATGTTGACTAAGTGCCAGGTATTTGTTCGCTTTGACACCATATCCGGGTGTTTGGGTCGAAGCTGACATTGAAATAACTAATTGTAGGCTCAACAGTTGCTTTCACAACATATGACCTTTCTTCACGCACTAAAATACTTTTTGCGTAGATGTTTTTGATTCAGCAGTGAAATAAGAGGAATTGTTCTTCTTGCCAAGTACAATCCTAAAGTGATGACGTATTTAATTTACATTTTACATTGCCCTAGATAAGAAGTTTTTTAAAAAGTCAAGAACGCATCGGAAATATTTGATTTTACTAGTTTAGAACAAATAAAAAGATCGGAACTAGATAGACTCGGCTTGTGCGATTTGGGGAAAACTTGAACTAAATTGAATTCTAAAAACGTAAGTTAAGTGCGAGAACACTCTAAATTTTATGGCATAGACATAGCATGTTCGCGAGTGCTAAACAGTTTCATCACACCCAGATTCCACCCGCAGATTCTTTTCCATATTCAGCAAACCGGAAAAGCGCTGAAGCCGAAACAAGCTAAATCAACGAAGAGCCGCCTGCCACTCACAGTCGGCTGCGCCTTCATTTTGTAGTGTTGGCACTCTTCCCAGCTTCGCCAAATTCGTGTTTTAACTAATATTTATACCACAGCTCCAAAATATTAAAAACTTTAAATGGTAAAAATCTATGGACATAAAATTCCTGAAGATGACATAGAGTCAAAAACGTCCGTGAATTTTTTGATATCCATAGATTTTTACCATTTGTACACAATATTTAGTCATGCTAATTTAAAACAAAGTCAGCCAAGAATTTTAAAATGAAATGCTTCCGGCTGTGAAAAATTGCGACGTTAGTAAAAATAGATGCGAAATTACGCAATGTGTAATTTTGGAGGTCGGATATTTCATATAAAAAAATAGTTTGTCTGTTTCCATGATCCCATCGTATCATATTCCTATCGTGCTTGTCGTTTTTTAAAGTCAAATGCAACTCTGATTTTATTTTCTTTGGAAAGGGTACTTGGAAAAAGCTCCAAAAGACAAAAATAAAATAGGCTGAAAAAAAAAAATTGGGTTTATCTAATTAGATGATGAAAGTTCTCCTCTGGGTCTATCTAAATGGATGATGGACAGATGACAGTGTCCGTTGGGTCTATCTAATCCAATGATGAAAATTCTGCCTTTGGTCTATCTAATCCAATGATGAAAATTCTGCCTTTGGTCTATCTAATCCAATGATGAAAATTCTCCCTTTGGTCTATCTAATCCAATGATGAAAGTTCTTCCTAACTTGGGTCTATCAAATCTAATGATGAAAGTTGTCCGTTGGTTCTATCTAATGAGATGATGAAAGTTCTCCAATTGGTTCTCCCTTGGGTCTATCTAATCCAATGATAAAAGTTCTCAGTTGGGTCTATCTAACCAAATGACCAAAGCCGAGAATTTGCTTTATTGTTAGTTTTCCCGCAAAGGCAAGCAGTACGGCCAGAACAGATCGCTTCTGTCTGATACGTGTTGTGGTTTCAAACAGACCCATAAAAGCAGAGCCGTTTTAGGTCACGTCTTTTCTTAAAGATTGAAAAAAATAGTCAACTGCAAGACACGTTGTTTTGTGCAATATGCAATAAATTACTGCACAAAAGTCATTCATACTTGTCAAATGCTAGTCTTACGGGAAGCTCCGGGGATCGGGGACAAGTGAAAGAGTTAAGAGAAAAAGAATTAATTGTGCGAACTAACATTAAACGTGATGTTACACGCAACGCCACGGCGAAACGAGTTGCACGAGCCATTAGAAGCGGCAATGCCTCCTAAAGCTTGAAATTTGTAATTTATATCATTGCGAAAAGTAGAACTGGACTTTGCTTTCAGCAACGATGTCTGCAACATGTCTCGTAACGACCCGGG
>JAOBYJ020083372.1:0-10703 GCA_025403565.2 Palythoa heliodiscus
AATTTCACTCTTGCAAATAAATTCCAAATAGAACTTGAAGTCACATGATTTCCTATACTAACATTTTATTTCATTTTTGATGATTTTTTGACAGCGCTCAACGTGTATTTCTTAAAAGTAGCAATGTAACAGTATATTTTGTTTCCACTTTTACACAATGAAGGTTACATAATTGATAAATGATTAAAATGTAGAATGTGTAGAAAAAAAGTGGACACAAAATAAAGTGCTAAATAATTATATAAATGAATAATTTACATATTTATCTGATAAATAAGGTCAATTGTGACCATACATGAAAGGCAAACAAGAGAGAGTAGGTAAGCTCTCCCATTTTTTCATACTGAGCAGCATGAAAACTCAAAATTCAAGGATCTTTTTTTAAACGTTTCTTGTGAAAACCTGCATTTTTCAAGGAATCTCAAACTTTGAACAAAATAACCTAAAAGTCAAGGAGTTCAAAGTTTTGCAGCATACAAACCCTCCATCCTATTTCACAAAGCCACAAGTCTTTATTATCACTAAGGTTCTTTCCATCACAATTTGCTACAACATGAATTACATCACTTATATTGCTTTAATTAATATTAATTTATGTTAATGCAAACATGCACTCATTCAGGGTTAGCACTGATCTATACAATAATGGTCTAGTGCAAAAACAACATAAGTGACTTTTGATGAAGTTTTTAACTCTTCCTACATTTTCCTTATTACCTATTCATAACTTTTGGGAGAATTTAGCATTTCATACAAAGTTGCATTGTTTTTGCACTAGACAAAAATAATGTAAGTGACTATTGATCAAGTTCTCGACTCTCCCTACAGAATCCCTATTATCTCTTCATAACCCTTGAGAGAATTTAGCATTTCATACAAAGTCACATTGTTTTTGCACTAGGCCCTTCAATTTTGAATCCAGGAGATGGGTTTTCCTCAAAAACCCAGCTGCTGCTGAAATTAATTAGCTACTGTATTTATTTAGCAGTTTCTACCAGCGACTGTTTTGAAGCAAAGAATGTTTTTGTATGGCACAGCAAGAATCGATCTAGGGTTTAATACATTGAAAATCTATAAAAAATATGTATTCCACACCTTTTGCTTTCCAGGAACATCTGGAATTGTTTTTGATTCATACAGTACTGTAGATACAAATTTTGCTGTCTCACTAATTGCACTTCCAAATCATCCAAAAACAAAAAAAGTCCAGGAGTGTTTGTTTTGCCTCATTTTGCCAGTAATTTTTCTGTTCAGGAACAACATTAAAACCCCAGAACTTTCAATAGGGCATTTCATGAGAAAAAAAGGGACTTTCCAGGAATTAAGCCGACCTTGAAACATGTACTGTACTGGTACTCAGCACTGATCAGACTGACTTTTACAAATTTGCCATCAGCTTTACAAGCCAATACCAAATATGTAGGAGACTTTCGAGGTCTTTTTTTCAGAAGTATCCTAGAATCTATGTTATTGTAACAGAAACAGTTAATTCAAAACCAAACCAAAAAAATACAGAGGCTTAAAAAATTAATAAATAAAATGTCTTTTTTTTGTATTTTCCAGAAATGTTTTACTCTCATCATTGCCAATATCAGCAAAATGATTTCAAACCATAGAAAAGAAAAAATGAATTTTTCAGTGATCAAAAATTAATTTGTTTCAGCTTTCTGGAGGTTTTTATGATGGTTGAACTGCATTGGCAATATTGTTTAAAAGCTATGCTGTGATTAGCTAATCTTTCTTAGGTGGCTCCAGTTGACATCATGAACGTATGAATTTTCTTTTGCAATAAGTGCACAAACCCTAAACATGATCATTTAAAAACATGTGACTAACTCCACAAACATACAATTCTTTTGCAAATTCTGCACCTGGTATCTACTGGAAAATGCCTCATATAATGCCTTTATAATTGTTATTAGCACAAAGAATTTTATGATAAGAATTGACCTCTGAAAACTTATTCAAAAAACTTTGAAATCAATTACCATTCAATTATCAGTACTAGGAACATGAAGTAAATAAAATTCCAGTGTGTCTTTGAGATTCACAACTAAGCTGCACTTGAAACACAAACTCTAACTACTGCAAGAAAATGCTAATACATATATAACTTAAATTATGTACTAACCTCTCCAATCTGCACTTGAATATAATTCTTTTAATGATTAGAACTGTTACCACAAATTACAGGGTTCACAATTTCAAAATCCTTGTCGATAAGAAAGCCTGCCAAAAAACTGTTTGAGTTCAGCAACGTTTTTCAATGAGTAAGCAGTCAGGAAACACCTAAAAAATTTCTCTGTTATATTCCAATTTCTTGCTCTAATACGAAAGTATCCAACAGAAATCTTAACCCTTTCAGCCCCAGGCAATTTATCAACATCTAACTTCTCCTTACATAACTCAAACAAAATAACATAACTGGTAATGAGAAATAAGAAATTGATCAAGTTGAATAAGCTGTGGCAGTTGAAAAGCCAAATTCTCCTAAACTGCTTATATAAAAAGTATGGAGCTCAGTCGGGAGAATTTATCAACATGTCATTTGAAAAGAAAAATTATAAAAAGTAACTTCTACTGTATTCTCGAATGAGATGAGTGATTCTTAGCAGAGTGACAGCTGAGTGATTTATTGCCCTTCTCAGATCAATTTTGCATTCAGAGATGGAAACAAGCCCTGAAATTTTTCACCACAACTGCATTTTAATAAACTTTAAAAACAGAACAAATTTGGAAGTAAATCATAATTTATTTACCAGTAACCACAGTCACAATATTCACAAACATCTAAAATTTGGATTTTAGTGTACACCGTTCTGTACATTGTCAATTCTTTAAAATGTAAGAAAATTGATATAAAAATAACTACTGTAGACAGAGCTTGCTGAAATTCAGGTTTACAGACTGTATAAAGCATCAAGTAATGAAGGAATAGAGCAAACAAATCTCTGGAAAAACTCTGTACCATGTATGTCTAAATCTGCAATATTAATAAGTACAGCATAAGAAATATTTCTCGATAAAAATACTTAGGACTTCCACTGCAGTCTACATGAAATGAATTGTTTTTATAATAATTTTTTATCATTCTGTAAATATGTGATACCAACCAGCTTGATAAATGGTAAAGAGTATTTAGAGTGACATGCTGTATGCCATAAATAGTTTTTAAAGGTGTTCAGCAAATGGTGACACCATCATGTTATATGAGCCCGACTGTAGCTGGCAGTAACACTATTAAAATTTAGAATCACATAAGCAAGCTTCAAAATGATTTCTTCCAGCACCATGCATAATGGCCGTTCAACCGAAGGATATCTGCGACTTTCCGCCCGGAGGATTTATTACTTGCACTGAGGTATGCATAGGTTCTTGCTTGGGGGCTTGTTCTGCGAGGACCACATTGTCTGTCTTCACATTCTTGACTGGTTTGGGTGGTTCTGGCTCAGCAAATACACTTGATTTGCCACGTTTCTCCTGAGCAATAACATGTTGCTGGGCTGGTTTGGCTTGAGAGCCTCCTTCAGCACCAAAAACACTTGACTTGTTGCGAGCAGCTTGGCAGGGATTAACTTGTTTTGCTGATGATGCAGCTGGAGCTTCGTCTGCACCATATAAATTGAGTGTTGTCTTTCCACCTGGGGGTGCCAACACCCTAAAAGCAAGGAGAAAGAGATTAGAATCGACTTGAGCCGCAATGCGTGGGTCCTTCAGTATGATGCAACATTTTCAGGGACCTGCAACCCTCAATTGCCCCTCAGACTCTCAAACCATGGTTCATGGTATATTTACTTCTGCATGGTACTGCAGGGTTTGAGCCAGCTTTAGGGCCTTAGGAGACAATTTGTCCCTTTAAGGCCTTTGGAATGGGACAAACAAGAAAAAGAGGCGGACAAATGTTTTTATTAATTGTTATAGCAATTAATAGCAAAGGTAATATTTTATTTCGTAATAATTTAAAAATGAATGTCTTTATCTTTTATTCACCAGTTCACTTTCTTGTGCATTATTAATAACCTTGATTTTTTTAAATGCGGCAAGTGGGAAATTGGCTCAGGCAAGCAAACTATGAGACTTGCTTGCCTGAATGGCAAGTTGGAATTCAAATTTTTGTTGAGCCCCATGATATGGGGAATAACTTAATTATTTATAACTTACATTCACTATATCCAAAGAACGGAAAGTAAGGAGAAAAGGTAAAAACAATGTATGAATCTTATACAAGTACAAATGGAAATTGTGGGGGGCAATTTTGGCACAGCCACCAAAATTTAAGGGACATATCAAAAATGATCAACAAAGTGCGACTGTCACAACTTCGTGCTCTTGCTCAAACCTTGGTACTGTAACCTAAGTCAGGCCCCCATACGATTACTGTACTTTACAAACTAACTCATAAATAACAAAAACTGCAGCTGCAACTTACTGTTTTTGAAACAGTAGTTGAAAACAAAGCATTATTTATTTATTAATTTTTAGAGTTAATTTTTATCAAACTGTTATAAATTTACTTTAAAGGGAAATAGATTACATAGGTATACAAATGATAAAATAAAATATTTTATAAAAAACAACGTTTTCACCACTTGGGTCATCATCAGGTTAAAATTTTAATGGCTGGGTATTGGCCTTGCTCTTTTTTTGGCTTTACATGGAGCTCAACTTCGTCTGGGTCCATAATAACGCAGAAAAAGAGCTTGGCCAATATCCAGCTATTTTGACCTCACACTTGTTCACCAAGGGCTATATCTACCAGGAAGGGTAATTTGAGATCATTATTGTATTGTAGAAGCTAAGAATATTTGGATTTCACTGTTGTTAAACAGAAAAATTGATCCAATACTAATAATAATCTGAATTGATTTTAATTGCTCACATTAAGCACTCAGGAATGACGTTAGTATTTTCATTTACAATTCATTTGTATATTTGCTGCTGAGGCCAGACCAATTTAATTTCCTGTTTTACAAACATTTTAGGCAAAAAAACAAAGATCATAGGGGAAAATAAATTAAAATAAAAATCTAAGAATATATCATCCAATACCATACTTGGTACAATATCATATTAAACAATGAAATGCCAAATTACTGTATAGAAAAATTCTGTGCTTCTCATTATCACCAAGCAAACCAAGCTGAGTTGATTATTATTGCAGTATGTCTTGTCCATTTAGGCCTTAACTTTGATCATATCATCTATGATTTGAGTTTGAAGTTAGTACATTTTATTTAAAGAAGAAAAAACTGATTATTAAGCAATTACAACAAAAACAGTAAATGGTTTGAACCCAGGAGTAACAGTAGATTGTACGTTGACTGTGAAGATGACTTCCACACAGGTTGTTGAAACGTCAGTCACGAACATCGACAACAGTCCTTCTGAGGACTACAATAACCCAGACAATCTCAACACACGATCTACAATTACAACAAATGGAACATATATATTTTCAGTTTAAAAATTTGTTTTTACACGTCTCTAATTTAATTTTTCTACATTCTTCAAAAATTAAGTTCTGTGGGTTTGTATAACAGGAAAATAAATTGGTCTGGCCTATTATATATTTGGAACTTAAATTTTTAAGGGTGTCTTTCCTGAGGGAATTCAGTGCAATAACACTGCATTTCCCATGCAAATATGAGAAATATAACAGGACTGGCTGAGCTTATTAGAAGCATACACTCAGGTCATTTCTTTATGACTAAGTTAATATTATTCAAGGCAAAGGAATGTTAACTTATCAATAAGATGGCTAACTTTGAGAGTAGCTACAGTAATTAGTTGAGCTCTGCAGTAGTGAAAACTTGAGTTATGAGTTTCTTAGGGGGTTCAATATTTAATGCATAGGCTTTGATTTGAAACTTTAAACTATCACTAATTTGGCTGCCTGAATTTGCCAGCTGCCATCCCCAAGACAAAACTGTGTTTAAGACATTCAAGTTTACCATTGCAAACATTGTCTCATAAAGGCTTTGACTTCTCTCTTACAAAAATACTTTTAACAGTTTCAATTATATCTGTCCTCGGTAACTGAAGATAAAATTAGATGCTTTTCGTCTCTTTTTACTTTATTCTTGACTTGCAACAAGTTGACTACTCTTTAATATACTCCATTATGCTGTTATTTTGGCAAAGCTGAAAGTTGTGACAAACGAAAAAAAGGGACTTTTGGAATGTCTAACTTTATTCATAATTTGCACAAATTCATAAGCAATGATTTTGTAGCTAAGAAAAAACCTTCTTTTTGTATTTGACATATGTTTAAAATCCTAATAATTAGTTGACAAGCATTTGTGAATGAAAACAGTGTTTCCTTAAAATAACAATTTTTTTTTCAAAATACATGATAAAATTTATTATAATTATCTTAAAGACTTGCATTATTTTTTTTATCATATGAGTGTGCTTTTATCAATATGATTTTTTGTATTTGCCCTATTACCAAGATATTGCTTTAAATGGTATGTCTCAACCCCAAAATTTGGCAGGAACAATTATACTTAAAATAAGTGATTTTAGCCAAGGCAAAGGCAAAGAGCTTTGCTTCTAACTCAACAATTCCTCTTGACTATAGAAACTACAACTGCACAAACTAAAACTAAACATAAAGATTTAAAAAAGCACACACATTTATCATGATAAATTTGGTGAGACACACCATCTGTCATTTGTAATACAAACATTTTTGTTTCAACCAGAACCAAAAGAAAAATGTATATAGTTCATAGAGCTGTTTTAATTACCGAATATTTTTCCACAAGTCAGCTGTTAAAGTTGAGAAAATCTTCTGATAGAATGGCATAATTAAACAAAGAAAAGTATACATCTGGCAATGGATTGAAGCTTATAGAGAACTACTGAATCATCTCAACTTTGATATAAACAAACCAAAAAACCTAATTAAAATAATCTGCAAGTGTAGAAACACCTTACCTTACTTGTTTTACCCGTGACATATTTTTTTACCAAACCTTTCCCACCAGTTTAAATTTCAGTATGATAAAACCCAACAAAACAATGAGGCAACCACACAACTACTTTTTTTTGCTATACGAGGACTAGCAAGCACGACAGGTTTTTTCTTTTAAGGCAGTACAAAGGCTTAAAGGCAACAATAACACCACCTGTCCTTGACAACCACTGCTTGTAAACTAACTGAATTTCTCCACACCTTCTTGATTATTTCCAACATTTTTCTATGCAAGTTTTAAAAATATATACTAAATGTCTTGTAACTAACTAACTAACTGATATATATTATTAAACTATCACTGTGTTTTGAGATCGTGTTGAAGTTCTAGTTTTTAAAAGCATGTTCTACATTGACAAAATGCCAAAAAACATAATTTCCAGTACAAACAATGCTCGGCTGTTCAAAATAAATGAATAACCCTTTTGTATTTTTAACACAGCAATTGCAACATCATAAAAAACTTAACTTATTTAACTATGTTTACTTAACTAATGAAATTAAAATATATGTTCCAAGTCAGATTTTTATTCTATCTGAAAAAATCTTCAATAACAACAACACATGATTTTACTTTTTAAAAATATGCACAAACTTTATAAAATCACCCATTCCATATGCCTAATCTAAAACTCAGGCTGAAGTGATTGATTTCAATCATTTGAATGAAAGTACACACTATAAAGTTGTACTGTACATTTTATTAACTGAATTTTTTTCTTTAAAGGATTAAATTAGTTTTAGTTTCCTAATAAAACACAACTTTCCCTTTACACTAGATGGATGTTATTATTTCATTTAAAAACAGTTAAGTTTGGTGATAGAAATGACTGCTGATGCATACAATTATAAAGTACAAAGAGCTCAGATTTCATTGAGTAAACAATAGAGCATGTGCTTTCTTTAATCTAAAAATTAAAAAAACAAACTCCACTTTTTAGATTAGTTTTTTTATTCTAAAATATCTGAGTCCGATCTGTACTGATTAAATTTCAAATTTCAAATAGTATTTTCTTGATGTAAGATAGTTTTCAACCGACAATTCAAAAAAAATTGAAAAAACTAGCTAAAAATTATCTCTAATAATAGTCTTTCTCACTCAGCGAACAACTTTTTCTAAAAAGTTATAAAAGAACGAATGTCTGTACAGTATCAAGGTAACAGCGAAATGCTGATTTACATACTGTTTATGAGAGCTAAAATTGGAATTTTTAAATGATTTTAAAATAAAAAGCATGTGTGACACAGTATTAAATTTCACCAACAAACACAATTTGGCTTTTAATCTTTGATGGTGTACATGCTCAAAGTCTGTCAATGGCTTTAGATACAATTGATGTCCTTCAGCTTTTAGTCAGAAATAAATTTGAAGGTGTTTTTATGTTAAAAAATATTGTTCACTAATTTATAAAGAAGTCGACTTGCTTTAACGAGACATGTGTACAGCGTAAGACATCAATAATGTATCACCACAGCCCATTTCACTTGCGAGTTCAAGTTCATTGAACAGATGAAAACAGTCCTTAGGCTCTTAAACTTGATTTGCCCAATGAAAAGTTTTATAAGAGCTGAAAAGATCGAATTCTTAGTCATAGGAACAACTTTAAAAACGCAGTGTTGGTTTGTCGTTGAGGAACGATAATTACTCAACGACAAAATTACAAAAAAACCTTGAAATGCCAACAGCCACACAGCACTCTGTTGCTTCTCAGGCACACTAGACAACCTTTTGACAAGTAACTGTGTTATCTATTTTCTTTCCAAAGTTCTAAAGCCGGAGTAAAAGCGAAGGGTTCTCACTTTTGTTAATTTATTGCCTTCGGCCAAAGAAATCACTTCAGAATGAAAATCAAGTTTTCAAATGAGCATATAATATTTGTCGTGAAGGCCTTTAGCTAGTATACTAGAAATTTTTCGTTCTAAGTTTAACGTGTTTAAACGAATTTCTTGGTTTCAAGAAAAAGCTAAACAAAAGAAAAACAACAGAATAATTATATAACGACCGATGCAACGTTGTACATACCAAACGGGATTTCCAACTTACAACAGTTAAAATATTAAAATTAGCTTACTTTGTCGACGCTTGATCTGAGTCTATCCCAATTTTAAACTCCGCCGAAGACATGTTTTTCTTGAATATGCACAATAATTTTTACTGCTACAAGCTTTTCAGGAAGGTTTTCGCGCTATAACTACATAATTCATTTCAGGAAATGACCTAAAATTCAACTTGAAGTTCCCGGATGATGAAGAGGCCATTCAACTGTCACCGAATGTTGTTGTTTTTGTTGCTCAATCTGATTGGTAGAAAAAAATATAAATGTTCTCATTGGCTATTTTTCAATTTGTAGAGGCGGGCGCGCGAAACGTGTCGGTTGATTTGTTTACTGCAACTCATTGGTCGGATAAACAGACGGACAAAAAATGATTGGTTGAATTCAGCAAAACGCACGTGCACAAACAGATCATGTAGCGCTCAGCGGATCAATGCATGGTGAAGGTCATTGGCGCGATTAACTGATTCGGCAAAAAACTGTTTTCTTAGCCAACGTTTTTATACAAAATTTTCAGAGACCTAGTCATGGATGAGTCAGTAATGATAACAAAAACTCACTTAAATGCGCATCTTCTTGGCTCGCCGTGTTCAGAATACCCGCTACCGCCATTGCATCGTGCATGCAGAGACGGCGACTCACGGAGTTTGACGTACTTGGTGACACAAGGCGACCGGCTTGAGGTCTTCCACAACATAAATGAGCAAGACCGATATCTTTCCTGGACTCCTGCTCATTGGGCATCGTATTTCGGAAGGGTATTTATCTAGGCTTAGCGTTTGCTATCGTAGATTTTCGAACCGTAAAAACAAAACTGTTCGCTGTGGTTCGAACGTAAATGTTTTGTTGTTGTGTTAGCGATTATATATCAGATCTAAATATAGGAGTTCCTCATAGCAAGAAGAAAGGGAATTTTTGTATCTAAACTAATTTAATGAATACAAATTAAGGTTTTTTCAAGTTTATTTTTTTTTACTTTCAGCAGTTTAGCACAGTCAACGGAAAAAGGCTCCGAGTTCTTTGTGCCAGCAAGTTCCAATATTATATCCAATTTTAACTGAAACCAAAAGTCGCGTTTACAAAAACGATATCCTCAAATCAGAGAGTCGTAGAAATTGTTTTTCACAGTTTTAATGTGGTTAAATTTGGACTAAATGAAGCGATTATATGGATACCGGAATGTGACAGTGTTATGTCAGACTTGTAGTTTTAACATTAGAAAGTTATGCAAATTTTCCTCTTGAAACTGTGAAACTGAAACTGAAAGTTTTCTGGAAGCTAATCTAATTTTAGTTTACTCCTGCGAAGTAACGGAACTAGAATTTATGACAACTTTACCGCAGGAAATTATTATAATATTGTCATTGATAGTTTCACCAGGATTGACCAAAATAATCACAGTAGAGAGTGGCCAGTTATTGACTACAGTGAGCATTTTCATGCCTCTAGGGGAATAGCTTTTAAAAAAATGTTAGCTATCTCAAATACATTGCTGAAACAATAGGCCCTGTGCAGCTAGAGATCACATGGTACAAAAGATGCCAAACTGGAGTGCAAAAAAAATGTGCCAGACTCCGAGACAAAACACAGTTACGGTAACTAGTAAAGTGTGATTTTTCTTTGTTTTACATTTCCCAGTGGAGTCTGGCACATTCTTTTGCACTCCAGTTTGG